>JAJJWW010004094.1:0-51212 GCA_023531295.1 Papaver armeniacum
AATTTGCGAGGAGTTAACGACAATACTTCCCGTGGCAACGATCGGTATTTGCGACAACAACGACTTACTGCGAGTGCGATCAGTGGGCTAGCAGGAGTAATGAGTCAAAGCGCAACTGCCCCAATGGCAACAGCCTGCTTATGGAGTGCCGATCATCTGGCTGCGGGAGTTCGGCGGAAGGCTGACGCGCCGATCGCGTGATCTGCCAACCCGACATCGAGCAGTCTGGCCGGTGCGGTCAATTTGGACTGCTGCGGGAGGCGGCGGAAAAAGCGCGCTGCGGCGGTACGTGCGTGGGTGTGGAGTAATCAGGTCTGTATTGAGCTGCCGGCCCGGCCGATCGATTTGATTTCTGCAATGACATCGAGCAATCTGACCATTCTGCGATCAATTTGCAGATGCCGACGACGAAACAAAATGTCTTTCGCTGGCAGTGTCTGATGTATTGAATTTGTAGGAGTTCTGGCGAGTGAGCTTACTGGCTGGCTCGATCGGATTGAATTGCTGGCGATGACAATGACCATGCTACCGGCAGTGCGATCAGTGGGTGCTGGAGTTGCGGCAATTCTGGACCGCAGTGCACCGGTCGGTGAAGCTACTGGCGGCCAGCGACCTGCGAAGCGCAGCGCTGCGGCGTGCGGTCGTTTGGGCCTGCGGAGTAATGACAAAGCGCAGCCGCGGTGGCCGATGCGTTCTGGTCATTAGATGCCGAGTTGTCGAACAGAGGAAACCGGAGCTGCGGCCGACTTGATCAGTTTGGTGCTAGCGTGCGGCATCGAGCATAACGACATTTGCGATCGAATTTGGGTGCGGGGAAGCGACAGAGCAAAGCGCGCTGCGCGTAATGTGATCGAGTAGATTTGTAGGAGTAATGAGCAAAATGCAATGCGGCCGGAATTTGCGATCGAGTGAGTGCGGGAGTTACAAGCATAGCCCTACTGCATCGGCTGCGATTAGTGGAATGCAACGGCGACGAGCAGACTACCACTGCGGCCCGTTCTCGAGGTGGACTAAGCAGCGATTCGATAAACCTAGGTGTAATAGTTATAAATAAAACTAGACAACATCAGTTGCGTCCAACTGAGTGCAACAGACCGCATCGATTTGCGTCCAGAGCATGTAATTCGTAAGCAAAAGCGGGATCGCGTCGGTTGCGTCCGAAGTCGAGCGGTTGCTTTTGAACTAGAGTATAATAACATAACTATAGCAGTTTAACATTACTGATTGTAATAACTGCGTCAAAATATTAGGGTGTATGCTCGCCCCCTCTTAATCCTGTAACTCGTTGAATTTCGGAAGATGAATTTCGCATTGCTATTAGGTGCCATGTAACTCGCCCCCAAGTGTTTGGAGTGCTACGCAACTCGCCCCAAAAGAGTTATTTTAGACCATGAGGTGTTACATATCTCGCCCCCAAGTGATGGTCAGTCATGTTGAAGTGATATGCAACTCGCCCCCGGAAGATAGTAATTGTCATGCTGCTCAATGCTTGCACAAGGGTGCACTTCCTTGCTGCATTTTGCTCGCATGGAATTTTGAAGATGTTCGCTTTATCCTGGAATTCGCCGGGGCCATTCCCACTATTCCCGGATGCCTATTTAATTTGAAATGTGTGCATCTCCACGTGAGAAAATGCTCGCCACATTATAGGTGTCTCATGGAACAAAAGTATGCATGAATATATGAAAAGATGCGAAAATATGTAAATTGTATACGTACCATATTTAAAGTGTTATTGCGAGTTCACTATGAGGAAAACTGGACTGAAGCAGTTGTGAGGAAAACTGTATTGAAACAGTTTTGGTGAAAATCGGATTACAGCAGTTTGACCAACTGGACTGTAGGAATTAAAAGGAATCTGGCGCTTGATCAATCGCCAGCGAATTGTTGTTGGAAATCGATTTGACGAGTTCGACCAACCGGTGTAGTAGTTATGTGGAAAAGGACTTCAGTAGCTTCGATCAATCTGGATTGCGATGGTTTGAGGAACTGGACGATGACATCTCGATCAACTAGACTGTAGTAAATATGCGAAAAAGGACTACGATTGATTCGATCCACTAGATCAGATGCTTGATTTGACGGTGATTGAATGTGACCAGTTTAAGTGTAGTCATTTTACATTCCTAAAATTCAATTTTCTCCTAAAATTGAAATTTCGCCTTCACGATTTTGGAATTGACATACGATCTCATCGGGCCGAAAATCACTCGGTTTGGATGCACGAAGAAGAAGTTATCGAAGAAATAAAATTGGTTGGTTAGCGCCTTGCTCCAAACATGTTGATGACGTGATTGTACCCAAAAAAATATTATTCTCCAATTGCAAAATTTTACCTTCATGTCGTAGGATATTGAAATGCGATCGCATCGAGCCAAAAATCATCCAATTCGGACGTGAGACGAAGAAGATATCAATGAAACAATTTTTTAGAACAAGCCCAGTGGGTGTACATATCCGCAAGGCAAGAGAAATGGGCGGAATCATCCAAGGAACACGGAATTAAACTGTCGCACAACACCAAATCGTGACTATGGATTTAAGTTGCAACGAGCTACATCGAAACAAATCAGCCGTCGTCACCAACGATTACTCGCCGATTACCCGCCTCCGATCTCCGCTAACTCTTCCTTGCGGCATTGGCTGCCTCGCTTGCTGGTTCGCCGCACAGCTGGCCGTCACGCCTAGAATGGCCGGGTCCCGCCAAGTTTTTTTTTTTTTTTATAAATAAATAAATTGATTTTGATGTTTTACAGAGCATCGAAAATGGATGTACCAGGGAGCATCAACGGTCTGTGTGTCCAGCGCATCGAAGATTGATGTACCACCGTTGCATAGAACTGTTGCTGAGAATGGAATTTTGATGTATCGCGGAGTATTGAAGTTTGATGTACCTCAGAAAATCCACGGTGGTCATTTGCTGCGCATCGAACTTTGATGTAACTGGAAGCACCGAAGAACTCTGACGTGGGTGATGGACACCTTTGACGTGGGTGAGTGAAAACAAAGGTAGGTGAACGAAACCCCTGAAGAGGGTGAACAGATCTGACGTCGGGTGAGGCCGCCGGTTATGGCCGATTTTTTTTTTTTTTTACATTCCGCGACACTTTCTCCGAAGTGTGTATTTTGCCCTCGGACCTTTGATGAGAAGTTTTCAAAACTGTTGTCTGTTCTAACAACGGCTTCTTGTAACGGTTCTATGGATTGTTATCTTTTCTGCGAGCCTCTTGCGACAAGCTTTTTGAACTGTCATCTTTTCTCCGAACCTCTTGTAACAATTTTTCCTATGACCTTTTTTCGGAGCCTTTCCCTAGGGCTTGCGAGCTCCTAAAGGGTAACTAGACAACCCTGCGACCAACGAGACTGCAGTAATTGCAATCAAAACTGGACTGCAGCAGTTACGATCAACTGGACTGCAGTGATTGAAATCAAAACTGGCTCAAGCCGTGTTGCGGATCGAACATCCAGCAACAATTTTGATGATGTTTTTACGCCATCTTTCACCGTGAACCGAACGTCCTGACAATAGTTTTAACAACCCTTGTAGTGGTATAGATTGGGTGCTTTCCGAAGGTAATAGTTTCCGAAAAAGTTCGAACTGCGAATCTGGACTGCAGTAATTTCGATCAGAATTGGACTGCATTTCATTAATGAGGCTGCGGAGTAAGCTAATGAAGGCATCCAAACTAGAAATTTCTGGATTTTTTTTTTTAAAGAGGTTTTTTCCTCGTTTCACAGCAATCTTAAAGATCTTTGCGCAAATTGCAACGAACTTTGACCCTATCATGTTGCGGATCGAACATCCTACAACAGTTTGATGGTGTTTCACTACATCTTTTGCCGCGGAAAAAGGCGTCCGGAACACTTTCATCGATTTTGTAGTGATGCGATTTTTAGCGGTATCAGAAGGTAATAGCTTCAGCAAATATGAAACATCGAATCTTGATTACAGCAGTTGCGATCAACTGGACTGCAATATGTGCGGTTATATGGTCTGCAGCAGCTGCGATCAGCTGGACTACGATTATTACGATCAAACTGTGTTGCAACAGTGATTTTTCAAGACGTTCAAACTGCTTTTCCACGGACATGATTTTAAAGCATTCTGAACAACTTTTCTCAATGGGAAAACACGATTCCTTTTCTCGTATCCCCTTAGTCGGCGCCAATATTTGTACCCAAAATTACTTTTGAGCACGAAACACGATGAATGGATTATTTGGTGTGAATTTATGGTTGGAGGCGAATTGAAGAACAAATAAAAGTGACACAGGTTTTTACGTGGTTCGGCAAGATGTGCCTACGTCCACGGATGAATCCCCTTTGGGGAGTGATGTTTTTATTGATATGTAGAATCACAATGGATTTTTTCGGTGTTAGCTAGCCTCTCCATTTTTTTCCCCTCAATCAAAATTACATTTCTCTATATTTATACAATTCTGAACTAGCTCTTGCCCTCATTATGAGGTAAACATAAATTTGTATTTATTTCCTCATGGAATTAATGTTGCATGAAACCTCCTGGATTCAATTGTGCATGAAACCTCCTGAAATTAATTCTGCATAAAACCTCCCAGAATTAATACTGCATGCATTAATTCTGCATATAACTCCCTGCATGCCTATTGACTTGCCTTGCATGCCTCTTGGCATTAATCTGCCCTGCATGCCTCCCTGTATTGATTTGCGGAGCTCCCGTATATTTTATACACGGTACAAACATCGCCCCCTCTTACCCTCCAACTTGTTGGGGGTTAAGAATTTTGTTTTTCCTCCGCGTCGATCGTCGATGACGTAACTCTGTGATCGCCCCCAAGCGTGAGTAGAGACATTACAAAGAGACGCCCTCAACTGTGATAACCTGCAATAAAATTTGCTCACGTGCTAGGTGAGACTTTTTGCCACGTGGTGGATTTGTGATGCTCGATAGCTAGTCAAGTCTTGAGTAGAATGTAGTGTGTGCTTACGGCTGGGGCAAGACTTTTTGCTCGCAACGTAACAAGGCTAGCGCTTGCTGCTGGGCAGTCGGGTTGTTGCTTGTGTTGAGTACGAGTCTTTGGACCAATATCGGGCATTGGGCTCGTGGTTGGAACGAGACTTTATGCTTGCCAAGATGCAAGTCTTTCATACTCGCGTGCAAGACGAGATTTTATGCTTGCGATAAAAGCAAGACTTATGTGCTCACGTGCAAGGTGAGGCTTTAGGTGCTTGCGAAGTGATGCAAGGCTAAATATTGAAGGGTCTATGCAATCCTCATCTCGAACTCGATCATGTCGCTATCCACGAACCACGAACTCGATCGTGTCGTTATCCACGAACCTCGAACTCGATCATGTTGCTGCCCCATGTGCATATAAAAGTTTCTCGAACACAGAAATTTTTGCTTCCATGCTGTAGGGAATTGAAAAACGGTTCTAACGAGCAAAAATCACTCAATTCGGACTTCAAACGAAGAAGTTATTGACGAAACAAGATTTGGATGAAGCGGGTGCATTTGCTGGCGTGGCGTGATGACAGTGCAAAAGCGCTGACGTGTTATTGCCGACTGGGACGGTATGGCTGACGTGGCACCCGAACGGTGCTGATTTTTGCATGAAATTCGTGGCATGATTTTAGAGCTTTTGCCGCACCTATCTCAATAATAAAACACGATTGTTTTACACAAATCCCCTTAGTCGGAGCCAATGTTTGTACCCAAAATTACTTTTGGGCACGAAACACGATGAATGAATAGTTTGATGTGTATTTGGGGTTAGGAGTCGAGTTGAAGAACAAATAAAGAGACAAAGGTTTAACGTGGTTCGGCATGGTTTGCCTACATCCACGGACGAATCCCCTTGGGGGTGATATTTTATTGATATGTGGAATTACAATGTATCTTTTTTTTCTCCCCTTGGCTCCCCTCATCTATGATTTCTGCTCCTCCTATTTATACAATTGTATACATAATTTCAATATAACTTAAATGGCATTGATTGCTCATTTATGCCTCCCTCTTCAATTCCACATGAAACTGCTGAAATTATTATTGCATGTATGAAACTGCTGGAATGAATATTGCATGGCTGAAACTGCTGGAATTCAATTCGCATGGCTGAAACTGCTGGAATTCAATTCTGCATGAAACTGCACATTTATGCTTCCATGATAAATTCTGCATAAATGATGGCTGGTAGTATTGGTGGACACTTGCTGGCGGAACAACTGACTGCATGGGTAGGGACTGGCTTGATGGTTGTGAGCATGATGGTTTGGCGGTGTGGATGGAGAGGCGGCCGGCGGCATGGTTGGAGGCCCAGTTGGCGTGCGGAAGAGTTTTGGTGGAATTGGTTAGCGGCATTGCGCTACAAGACTGAAAATTGGCTAGGGGTGCGACTGACTTCGATAGTTGACCGACCGCTGACTTTGACCATTGACCTTGACCGGACGTTGACTTTGATAGTTGACCGACTTTGACCATTGACCGGTCTTGTGCAGACTGGTGGGCTGCCTTGGTTGACTGGTTAGCGTGCTTGGATGAGGACCAAAAGATGATTCAAGTACCAATTTGGCCCATTAAGTGGTATTTTTACTTATGGTACAAACAATAGCTCTTCTGCAACTGTTTTTGCAACAATTTATGTAACTGTTTCGCAACGCTTTCTTCAAGTTTGCAACGGTTTCGCTGTGAACCCTAATATATTATTTCTTGCTGATTTTTGTTGGAACCTCGTTCATGATTTTTCCGAGACTTCTCTCACTGGTAAAACACGATCGTTTTACCCGAATCCCCTTAGTCAGCGCCAAAGATGTTTGGGCAAAAATTGATCTTCACCCCCAAACAATCTCAATTGAAGTTGATGCTCGATGTTCTCCTCTTGATAAATGGAGTGGGGTACCTGCAAAAAAACCCTCTGACGCTCAAGTTAGCATAGAGTTTTCCACATGAGTTTTTAGGGTTTGGAGGCATACCTTTTAGGGTGTATCTTCCCTGTATTTATACAATGCAGCTTAGGATATTCCAGAATCTTTCCTAGGGCTTAGGAAGTAGATATGCGGAACTGTGCCAATGAAAATGGGCCGCTTTAGCCGATACTGTTGTGAAAATATTAGGGTACACACAATATGCTTTCTGTCCGAGAATATTTTGTCAATAACTGTTGCTGGTTTATAGGATCGGGTAATTCAATTCACATATGGAATGACCCTTGGATTCCAGGAGACGTTAATTCTATTGCACATGATTTAGTTCAAAGTCCAATTTCAAATAATGTAAACATATGGTGGGTTCATGATGAACCACCTAATTGTATTATGCAACACCTCATCTTGAATGAGGATTAATAATTTAATATCAATGAAAATCTGTTTCCTTCAAAAAAACAAACAAACATATTTACTTGATAAATAAGTCATGCCTGGATATCGAAGATGGATTAAATTAAGCCGTAATGCGATTATAATACTAACTTAAACTAAAGCATTATTTAATTAAATTAATTTCTTTTTTTTTCCTTTTTTTTTTGGTAGACTACAATATAATTTCATTTTCTAAAAGTAAAAATAAAACCATATTAAGAAAATTTTGATTTAAATAAATAAAGAAAGCTATTATAGGGGCTCCAAGAAAAGAGTTTTGAGGGCTCATAAGGATTCAAATATCCTATAATGAAGATAAGGGGACCTAATTCATAAGAAAAATACTAACATACCCTTAACCTATTAAATATTGAAACCTAAAACTAATTTGTTTTCATTCCTCTCCTTTAATTCTTCCATTTTCTTCTTCCCCATCACCTCCATCTCTTATTTCTTCTATTAATCGTCAATTCTCAAAATAATTCATTATGGTCAATTCTCAAAATACTAAAATACCTAATAAAAAACCCATCTTATTTAATTGGTTTCAATGCATGGATAATCGGAATCCATCGAATTGGGTTTTTGAAAAAACAGTTTCTGAATTGCCTACGGTTTGGAAGTATGAATTTTCCCAACCGTAGACGATCGAAAATTAATACGGTTTGCAATAAGTGATGGATTTTCTTAGTTTTTTTCTTTTTATGATCTTCATCTTCATCACGACGGAGAAGAAGAATAATATTTTTTTTTTTTTTTTTTTTTTTTATGATCATCATCTTCATCATGATTTATGAATGAAAAGAGAAGGAGAAGATAATAGATTTAGGGCGAGTTTGGCAACCTGGATAACCCAACCTAGGTTGGGTTATCCTTGGAAAAACGGTTATTTTGTGTTTGTTTCGTACATATTCCAAGCTGGGATTCGGATATCAAAACCTCCAGGGATTTTCGAACACCAAAAAAGCAGGTTTATGCTATTCTCCTATAAACTCGTTCTCCCGGTTTCCCAAGCCAAGAATAGTGCAACAGACTCCACTACGGAACCCTCTAAACCCACGAAGGGTTTATAAATACGTTCACTTCTACATACTCCTTCTCGTTCTCCATAGAAATCTCAGGTATTTTTTTTTAATGATTATATAAGCTTTTCATCACGGAACTTGCTTCAAAAAAAATCGCGAAATCGATTTTTTATTTTATTTTCATGTTTGCAGAGGTTCTTCATCTTCATCTATCTAACCAGGACCAGGTATCTATATCTCTCTCCTCTAATTTTTTTTTTTAATTATTTTACGACAATTGCTATGTGTTCATTGCTATTTATCATTTACTTGTTGATAATGGTATAGATGTTCGTGTTTCTTGTGTGTAAATTGATTGAAAATTTGAAAGTACGATTGGAACCATCATTGTTTGATAAAATTCTAAGGAAAATTTCCCTTGTCTTTGTTTTTTTTTAGTTACGATGAACAGTATATTCGATGAGTATGTCAATAGGGAAGATAAGTTCATTAGTATGTCATGTCAATAGGGTATACTGAAGTGAAGAATGATCAACAGGACAAGTAAGTATCTTTTAGACATCAAACAGGTTCAGCAGATGCCAGTGGTAAAAAATAATAACAAACTATAGCGGTATATTCTACTCATCCATCGGTTTAGGCACACTTGCACTGAATTTGCAGCTGTTTTCAGCTGCTCTTATATATGTTTTATCAGTTCAAGTGAGGCTCATATTATTAATGCTAGTAGCACAATTCCTGGGACCCCATTATTGTAATCTAGTCCCTGGTGTTGTGTGTTTGTTCCTTTATCAATCTTGATCCAACTGATCCCATTCAACCCAAGGTTTGCCATGTTGCACTGAAGTTGAATATTATTGTTTAATTGGTTAAAACTGTCCTTAGTTTATGCTGTTTGCTGTTTGAGTTCGTTAGTGGATGGAACCAGCGTATAAAATCATATTTGAATGGATGTTCTGCTGATGAAAAATCTTAATTTAGTGGATGTTTAAGCTAGTCACTAGTTCATCGTGTTAATTGCTTTACAAGGAAAATTTAATTGTGCTTTTGTGTTTGATAGTTCGCTTAATTAGAAGGCTTAAAACACCGATTGCTAGCATTTTAGGTAATATTTATATGGTCGTATAAGAAGAGTGAATGATTGTTAACCTTCAGGTGTTTGTACACATTGGCAGTATGTTGAAATTTGTTGGGTTGTATGCTTTGTAGGCTTGTCATCACAAATGCCCAGCACCTCCATTCATTTTAAAATTAGGTGGATATTGCAGCGATTGACTAGACACTTTGATAGTTAAATGTTTGGATGAAATACACTTTTTTGTACTATACTATTTTCTCTTTCAAAAATGGGTTTGATGCTGGTTACGTTTTAGCTTAAAGATATTTTGTACATTCTTTGTTATTGTAAACAAAGATTAATTTGTCCCTTTGTTCCGTTTGCGCCCATAAAGGACATTAGTTCCATGTGAAATTCTTGCCTGTGCATGTGTTTAGTGCTGCAGGAGCAGAGTTTTAGAAACCTATTATAGGGGCTCCAAGAAAGGTGTTTTGAGGGCTCCTAAGGATTCAAATATCCTACAATGAAGATAAGGGGTTATAATTCATAAGAACAATACTAAAATACCTTTAACCGATTAAATATTGAAACCTATAACTAATTTGTTTTCATTCCTCTCCTTTAATTCTTCCATTTTCTTCTTACCCATCACCTCCATCCCCTATTTCTTCGATTAATCGTCAATTCCCAAAATAATTCATTATCGATTAACACCACTTAATCCACCCGCAATGACTTCAATAAGGTAAAAATCAAAAACCCACTTTATTTTATTGGTTTTAATGCATGGATAAACTAATCGATCGAATTAGGTTTTTGAAAAAACAATTTGAAATGTCTACGATTTGGGAAAATTCAAATTTCCCAACCGTAGACATTTCTCGCTCACTGATTGGGAAGTATGAATTTTCCAAACCGTAGGCAGTCTACGGTTGGGAAATATGAATTTTCCCAACCGTAGACATTTCTACCTACGGTTGGGAAGTATGAATTTTCCCAACCGTAGACAGTACTGAAAAAATAAGTGATGGGTTTTCTTAGTTTTATATTTTTATGATCGCCATCTTTATCACGACGAAGAAGAAGAAGAGAGAAAAAAGAATAATAATTTTTTTTTTTATGATCATCATCTTCATCATAATTCATGAATAAAAATAGAAGGAGAAGATAATAGATTTAGTTTTTTTTGTATATGATCATCATTTTCATCATGATTTATGAATGAAAAGATAATGAGAAGATAATAAATTTAATTTTATAATTTATAGAGGATATTTTAGCCATTACAAAAAATAATTGGATATGGGGTTTTGTTGATTACTATTTCATAATCCAATTTTGTCATCTTGTGAGCCCTCAGAACCCAATGTTTGGAGCCCCTATAATAAGTTTCTAGTTTTAAGGATATGAATACTTAATTAGTAATAGGTTATGGCTGGGTTCTAGGACATCATTCGTTTCAATTTAGTGCTTTCAGGATCATTTTCTTTTAATATTTAAATTTATATTATTCATTTCCATTCTCGTATTTGGCCTTGATCACGTTGTTACATTTTCGTTATAAAATTTTCAACATAGAACGTATGGAGAGTGAATCATCGGGCCCAAAATGGCGGGAGAACAACTTGGACCCCTCCAATGGATGAACTGTTTATTATGTGAGTTGTTACAAGAAAAACAGTTGCTTCGACATAGCAAGGGAGTTAGAGTTGAGGAGAAGGTGGCAATATTTATGCTTGCCATTGGTCACAATGAACGTAATAGAATACTCCAGGAACGTTTTCAGCATTCAGGTGAGACAATCAGTCGACATTTTAACGCTGTCTTGGATGTTATTGTTCAACTTGCAGATGATTTTTTACAACCAGCAGGGCCTAGTACCCCTGATGAGATAAGAGAAAATCCGAGATTTTATCCATATTTTAAGGTACACGATTTTATCCATATTTTATACATATAGATTAGGTGTTGCTATTCAAAGGGGAGTTGGAGCCCAGCTTGTTGCTAGGTTACCAACCAAAAGATTTGTATGATTCTAAAAAAAACTATCATCCAACATTCTTCATTCATTAATTAGTTTCTTATTTGAAATTAATTTTATGTTATTCTTAGAGGTATATTTATATTCAGATATAACGAGCCAATTAATTATGTCTTCAATCGTAGAACTACATCGGAGCAATAGACGGAACTCACATACCGGCAATGGTTAGTGAGGATGAACAAGCTGTTTACCGGAACAGAAAAGGATTTATTTCTCGGAACGTTTTAGTAGCATGCTCATTCGATTTGCAATTTCAGCATGTTCTTGCGGGTTGGGAAGGTTCTGCTCATGACGGGCGTATATTGGATTCAGCTTTAACAAGAACCGATAAATTAATAGTACCAGAGGTATGATCTTAACTTTAAATATATTTTTTTTCCTTTATAATAGAGATAGTATAATCTTAAATTTTTATTTGTGTAGGAAAATATTATCATGGAGATGCAGGATTCGCCCTTACGCCAAGTTTTATTACTCCATATCACGGTATTCGTTATCACTTGAAGGAGTATGGGGGAAATCGCCCAAAAGATGCCAAAGAATTATTTAATCTTCGACACTCATCATTACGGAATGTAGTTGAACGTGTTCTTGGAATACTGAAAAGGCGATTCACTATTTTGCAAGTACAACCTCAATATCCGTATGAATCACAAGTGAAAATTGTGCAAGCCTGTTGCATCATCCATAACCACATTCATAGGGAATGTATAAATGATTTGTTTCTTGATGATGGAGGTGTTGTACCAGTGCAAGAAACCGATCATGAGGTACCAGAAGACAATAACGAAGGTGCTAGACTCGGGAGAAATAGAAAGCGAGATTTAGCTTCAGAACTTCGTACTTCAATTGCAGACGCAATGTGGAATAATTATCAACGTCGCCGCCGTACCATCTAGTTTTTTAATGATTAGTTTTTACCGAATTCTTGTTTTGATATTTCTATTAAGATATTTTTATATTTTTTATTGAATTCTTGTTTTCACATTTCTATGTTAAGATATTTTTATTTTTTTTATCGAATTCTTATTTTGAAATTTTTATTTTTAGATTTATTTTTATCTTTTTAATATTTTTGTTTTAAAATGTCGATTCTGGTTTATTTATTGCATATTAAACTCTCAAGTTTGAAACAAACATCATTTACGTTAACCTACTACTGGATAGCGTGTCAAACAAACACAATTTGAGTTAACCCAGTATAGGATAGAATTTCAGACAAACATCACTTAAACCGACCAGTGTTAAGGTTATCATAAATTAAATTAAGATAACCTATCCTAGGATATATTATCCCATTTCTCGGTTTCCAAACAGACCCTTAATTTTTGTATATGATGATCATCTTCATCATGATTTATGAATGAAAAGATAATTAATTTAATTTTATAATTCATGAAGGGTATTTTAGCCATTACAAAAAATAGTTAGATATAGGGTTTTGTTGATTAATATTTCATAACCGGATTTTGTCATCTTGTGAGCCCTCAAAACCAAATGTTTGGAGCACCTATAATAGGTTTCAATAAAAGCACCAATAATACTGATCTAACATATCTGAAATACACCGGTGAAAAGAAAAAGAAATAGAAACGGGAACAGAAATTTGTTCTTTTCTCCAAGGAGATCAAACAAGACCAAAAAGAATGGTAACCGTTAGATGACCACGTTGAAGTCTCATGACTGCCCACGATTCCACGATTTTTACATCGCATTTAAATCTTCGTTTCAAGTCCGGAATGTACTAATCTTTGCACAACCTTCCGAAACAAAAACAGATGGAAAAAAAGAACCCTTTTTAAAACGACTTCGAGTGAGTGACCACAAAATAGCGAGAGAACACTAATTACAAAGACGATTTCCGGCGAATATCTGTGGGTTTTCCTACCATTTCGAAGCTCTAAATTCTCTGTAAGTCGAATTTTTTCTCAGATTTGTTGTTAATTTTGTATTTTTCCTTTTTAGGTCTTATTTTGTTGGAGTATAATGTTCATAATTGACGTATTATTCAGTTAGGGTTAGGTTTTTGGTTACCAAGTTCTTTTGCTAAAATTTGAGCTTGTTTGGGCTCATAAGAAGCATCCAGATTTACTTGTGCTCATGCAAAGATCACGAATGTGATTCTCCTATTTCGGTTTCTTAAGTTAGGGTTTTTTCTTCTTTTTTCCTTGAAAGTTTTAGGGTTTTTTCATGGGATCAGGCTAACGTATACTAACGAGTTCTTACTTGATTAGCACTTATATTGACTTTGTGTTCTGTAGAATTATTTCTGAGGTACTTTGCAATTTGGTTGATGTTGATGTTGTTTTACTTGCTTATAGGTAATTTTGAGCTATTCGAGCTTTCAGGATTTACAAACAAAGTGAAAGAAGTTGTTATCTATTATGGGGGAAGAAGAGGCAGTTTCAGAAACTGTCCTGGCATCAGGAAATCGAATTCGTGAGGTAGGTAAGAAGGAGAAAGTTTTATCCAGAAAGAAAGAGACGGGTGAAAATGGGGTGACAAACAAAGAGGATGTGAAGGAAAGTAAGAAAGGGAAAGATGTGGAAAAGGATCAAGTAACCGATTTGAAGGAAGAGAAGGGGAAAGAAGAAGAGGAACCCAAAGAAGCTGTGAAGGGTGATGAAGGGAACAATTCAAAGGAAGAGAAGGGTAAAGGAGAAGAGCAGGGACAAGCTGTGAAGGCTGGTGAAGAAAAGGATTCTGTAGAGGAGAATGGCAAAGAAGAAGAAGATAAACAAGCATTGAAGGCTAATGAAGAAAATGGTTTAACGGAACACAAAGGTACAGAAGAACACGAAACAGCAGCTGAAGTTGTGAAAGCCGATGATGAAAAAGATAGAGATAAAGAACTTGAGCAGGGAGAAGTAGCTGAAGATCTGAAGGTGGACACAAACAAAGAGAAACAATCAGCTCAAGCTGTGAAAGCCAACAAAGAAAATGCTCCGGTGGAAGAAAAAGGCAACGGGGAAGAACAGGGAGAAGCAAAAGAAGTTGATAAGACGGCTGAAGTGAGCAATGCTGAAGAAGAAATGCTAAATGAGAGCGAGGAAGAAAAACAACCAAAAAAGCGTGTAAAAGGAAAGCGAAGTGATGGAAAAGCAGAAACTGAGAAAGCAGAGGTGAGTGAGAAAAAAGTTAAGGAGCCAGTGACTCCTGTGGCCTTTACATACGATCGTCCTGTACGTGAGCGGAAATCTGTTGAGAGGCTGGTTGCGGTTGTTGAAAAAGACACATCCAAGGAATTTCGTATTGAGAAGGTATACTTACCCCTTCTTCCCCATTTTCCTATTATTTTGCTTTATGGATTAATAGAACTTATTTAGAAGGTATACTTACCCCTTCTTCCCCCGTTTCCTTTTATTTTGCTTTACTGATTAGTTATGTTTTAAAAACTTGTTTTTTTTTTCTTTTGGAATTTGTAGGGTCGTGGCACTGCGCTAAAAGATATACCCAATGGTATGTATGCCCCGAGCATCTAATAACACCGTTTTTCTTCTTGAATTGTGTCATCTAATCATCTCATGGATTAAAATGAAGGGAAAATGATGTGATGTTGTCCTGACAGCATCTATCATCTCTTTAGACTCTTATGAGTGATATGATTATTTTGTTAACTTTTTTTTTTTTTTTTCCATTTCTTCATCATTTTCCCAATCTTTTGTGACTATCTTCGCGGTATCACATGACACAGATTCATGTCAGTCTTTGTCATCTTTATAGGCTTATTTTTCTAGAGCATTTTGAAATTGTCGGTGTGGATGCTTTATCATCACATCCATGCACTTCCACTCAATATCTGTAAGAATAGGTAAGGTATTAATGTTAGTTTTCAGCTAGTGATATTTTGTACCATGTTTTTTTGGCATATTTGCAGTTGCTTATAAGCTTAAGAAGAAAAAGACTGACGAGACATACAAACTGTTACATGCCATACTTTTTGGGAGAAAAGCAAAGGTAATTTTGTGTATGATACTAGTAGTTATCAGCGTCGCATATTCAATCGTTATTTGTAATATGATTTTGAGTTTTGATATGTTAACTTTGGGGTCTTCTGTTTTTTTTTTTTTTTTTTTTTTTTGAAATTTCTGGGCTAATGCAATATATGAGTTTCTTCTTCAAAGTTTGTTTTTCCTGCAACTGAAGATAACTTTCTTTTCGGGATTCCAAGTTTGGACTTCTATAATGGAATGGAACTACACCAAATATATATGATGCTGACTTTTCATCCTATATTTTCAGGCATTCAAGAACAATCTTTCCCAGTTCTCTGGCTTTGCATGGCATGAGAATGAGGTAAAAAGAAATATTCACACTCTTTAAGGATTCTAATTTTCTTGCTTGTTTCCTTTATTTCTTTCTCCCGGAGAGGGAAATGAGTAAGCTGTCCATTTATAGAGTCTGAATTGTGATTTGATTTATATGATGGTGCTGTAAGGATTGAAATGAAATCTGAAACAGACACACCTGCTCTAGCTTCTCAAAGAAGTACTTTTGCTTATTGCAGGAAAAGCACAAAAGTAAAATCAAAGAGAAACTTGACAAGTATGTTAAAGAGAAACTGTTGGAGTTCTGTGACGTGCTTGACATGCGTGTTACCAAGTCTACGTCCAGAAAGGTTTGTTCTTTCACCACTGCACATATTGGTTCTGTGATGATTTTAGTGAAGATGCATAAACCTTTCTGACCAGCAAGTGATACAGACTGGTGTTTGTGATAGTCCAAAAGATACCAATATAAGCCTAGCCATCTATTGCGTAAGGCAGGGCCTTTTATTTTAATTGGTATGCTAATGATACCTTGGCATGCAGGAGGACATTGTTGCACAGCTGCTAGACTTTTTGGCTGCACCTCATGCTACGACTGATGTCTTATTAGCAGAGACTGACCAGGTTTGTATGTATGATTTTATACATACTTCCATTGCATTTCTTTAGGCCTGGTATCTAATATGTGATTCTGTTTCTTGCAAATTACCAGTCAAGTTCAAAACGGAGGAGCTCCAGTTCGAAAGTTGCGTCAACATCCGGCGGCACAACTGCAAAGCGCTCGCCAATGGTAATTTATCTTTTTGACCTTTTCAGTTGAAGTGTGAAACCCATATGGGGATTTTATTTTTAGAGTTATATTCACATTAATAGAAGTAATGTTTATATATATATATACCAGGGTATTTTAATGTACACAATGGTCGGTTTACATGTGTTTTTGCTCTAGCAGTTTATATTTTCTTGAGACAGAAACCAATGGATATTTTCTTGCTCAAATGGCTATCTTGAATAATATTGCTTAGCAAGAGCTGTATTTAGTGCCAAGTTAAAACCAAATTACCGGAAAGGTTAAAACGCCAAAATATATATTTGAATTAAAAAGGAGAAACTTACATGTCTGTTCAAGTATTGTAGATCTGTTCTATGATAAGTAAAGGACTTAAGGTTATGCATTTGTGGTTGATAGCTTCCTTTCGATTTACTGTTGTATACTCTACAGAAAAGAAGAAAGACTGATGATTCTGCTAAAGATGAAGAAAAGAAGAACGCGGATGATTCGGAAAATGAATCTGACGAGGAGGACAAGGAAAATGTGAATGGAGCTCCTGATGCTTCCGAGGATGAGGTCCCTGAGCAGTCTGAAAGCAAGGAGGAGGCCCACGATTCAGAAGACGAAGAAGTGGAAGTGCCTAAAAAGGGTTCAGTTAAATCATCAGCAAAGAAGGAAGCTTCTGCAAAAACCGTGTCTAACAAATCTCCTACACCAAAGAAAACCACTGCTGTCAGCTCATCTAAAAAGAGCTCTGGGAAATCATCATCCAAGCACTCTAAGGTTGATAGCAGTACAACTCCAGTGGTCTCCTCAAAGAAGAAAATGGACGTGGAACCAACTAAAAGGAAACGCACAACTCCGTCCAAATACGCCGCCAATGAATCCAATGAATCTTCAAGCAAGAACAAAGGTAATACATTTTTGATTTCTTGTCGGTGTTCTCTTAAAGCAATTCTCTTTGTTTCAAAGTCATAATCTGTTCAATACATCTTTTAACAAGAAATCTATCTTAAGATTAAGCTGGAGGAACATAAAAAGCTGATGGGTACTTCGTCTTGTCATGTTCAATTTTATATATTTTTTATGAAGGTAAAAAGGTGATGAAAGGAAAAGATAAGCCAAAGAAGAAGGGTTCTGATCCATCTGAAGATGAATTACGGGATACGATTGCTGAGATTCTGAAAGAAGTTGACTTTAACACGGTAAGCTACATTGAAGAACTCTTGTAATCCCATGCCTATTTGTGAATATAATTGGTCAAGGTTTCCCATGGGGTTCTGTTCCTCTGTGGTTTTTGGACCAACCTCTGGTTCCCAGTAAAATTCATCTGATTGTCAGTGTTAGTTTTAAGACTGGTGGTTGGAAAAAAAATGTGCGACTAAAACCAAACTGATTTTATTTATCTTTTGCAGGCAACATTCACCGACATTCTCAAGCGACTTGGTATGTGCATTCGAAGCTGTTAGTTTTTTATTGACGGAGTCTCAAATATCTGTATTAAAAGCAAATGGCTGGTTTATGTGTACCATGGCTATCAGCACCAAGTGTACATGATGCTTATGTCAAATCCATATATAGTGTAGCATCACAGTACATTGGTGGCACTATTTAATGCTATATATGCTGTTGTCTTAAGAGTTTCATCATTTATTGTAATACTTGTATTGCCTTTTCCATTATCTGCTGATTATTAACTTCCTTGTTTTCCAGCTGCTCATTATGATATGGATCTTACACCTAGGAAGGAACGCATTAAACATTTGATCCAGGAAGAGTTGACCAAACTAGCCGACGAGGAGGAAGAAAATGAAGAGGATGATGAAGGCGATTCCGAAAAGGAAGAGGTTCCAGAACCTGCTGCGAAAAAGGTGAAAACTTGATCAGTGTGATTACACTAACTACATTAGAAGGGTTGTCTTTACCGTCTTTCTTATCTGTGTTATATATTAGTAAATTATGTGATCATTGTACCCAACCACTAGTAGGGACAAGCTGACATAATAAACAACAGTCGGAGTTTTTTCCCTTCTTTTTTGCCTTCTTCTCATTACGTAGTGAAAACATGTATTAGTAAGGAAGCAGTTAGACGTTGCAACTGTTCAATATGCATCTGCGCAGGCCAGGCCATATCATGTGCTATAGCTGTAACTATTCTCAATCTCTCTTATTTAACTGACTGTACCTTTCTTGGCTATGCTTTCATTTCGGGGAATCAAAGTGATCTGTAATATCTATTTCTTAGGTAGTAAATAACTACATATGTTTTACATAATTATAATGTTAAAAGATGTGAGATTGTTTTAGGGGAAGGGGACATGTTTGTCTCTCTGATTGGCTGCAGTAGTTGTTCACTTGTTTGGCTATGCCTTGGCATGTATGGCCTATACCAGGGAACATGAAGCTTTTGTGGAAATGATCAATAAATTGTGGGAAATCTAGATAGAGATTCTTTGATGATCTCTTTGGCGCTTTTTTGTTGTCATTTTGTAAATGTACCAACCTTTAGAAATATTGGTATGACCTTCATGAATGTATTATGTTACTGCCTGTAATATGAATCACTCGGAACAAACGGTTAAAATGTATTCTAGAGTGTAAAAGTTGGGCAACTAAAAGATGGTCCCAGTTAAGGTTGATATGGTCCGCACTCGGGATTGATGTGGAAAGGTCCATGTGCATGGGGCTATTTACACAAAATTTCAACTTAGCAAATGAATATAAGGGTCTTTAGTAATCAAAGAAGATGTTTACCCACTTGGGAAGAAGTTGATGACGGAGGGCCCCAATCCCCATTATCTACTCCCTAATCCTCACACATAAACAGAATTATCAAATCAAACAGTACTAATTAGTAATTGGAAGTTGGAATGGATGGCTGTGAAGGGGTAAAGAACACCACCTTTAGACGTTGATGCAGATTCCGATGTGAGTTCTCTGGACGCGAGATACCTTTTAAGTTCTAATCAGATATGCTGTTGTTAGATCGACTCCCCTGGTTCCCTAGTTTGTTCCATTAGCCTATCAGCTACGGCAAGAGTATGTGAATAGACTGATGCGATGACCGTACGAAATGAGCTCCAAGCATCACAATGAAAGCACCCATAATCGAACTTATGGAGTCCACATAGCAGATCACATAACGTAATCTTTAACCTAATACTATAAGTTAAGATTAGCAAAAAAGAAAAACATTAGATGAAAAACATTAGATGATTAAAGAAAGCAGCTAATTAGCATTAGCAACTACTAAACAAAGTCAAAAAAGCAAAAACTTTAGTGTTGTTTAAATGATAATTTATAAACAGACAAAACCATCTCCACTATCAACCTAAGTGGAACAACTGCTTACCACATTAACAGTAGTCACCTCCACCGAATCAAAAACAAAAGTACTCACAAAAACCGTAATTTATAGAATTCTTTTGTCTTCTTTTGCTAATTAAACTCAAAAACAAAATAAATTTACCAGTTTATACTTGTTTGTAAAGTCTTTCGTGGACAACCAACTAATGGGAAGTAAGTTGATGGGTCACAATATTGATAATCGGCCCCACAACAAATGGGCGGTGGTGACCAAATTGATTGTCTATCTATCCACTTGGATGTGGATGGTCTCTGTGTGGCGCCTAGTGGCCCACAGCCTTAGCTCCAGCAATATCTTGGAAATGATCAGGCAGTTATTTTCATTTGGGCGTAACTTTAATATTTTTGATCTATCAGCAGCAGGATTCAGTTACTTAATCCTATAGTTTAAATCTCCGTGTAAATCTCTGCAGTTCCGTGTGTTAAAAATACGAGAGCCGGTGCTGGTTCTGCTTGACAAGAAAAGGGTGAGAGCTAAGCTGGATGCAAATTAAAACAAGAGTCAAATCTTCGGCAATCAATTCTGCAGACACTGTAGTCCCTACACATCCGGCTCTTTTTCGCGAAAGGACTCAAGATTCCACGTGCCAATGAAATCTAACGGTTCAGATATTTTAACCTATCCATGAACTAACAATAACAGTGGTAGACACATCGACACTAACTTATCGGTAAACAAACGGTTGTTAAGACATCCACGTGTCACTCTCGATGTCGTTATTATGACCAGAGATCCAACGGATCCGGCACTCACTCCTCCACAATCTTCTCCGCCTAAAGAGAAAAAAAAAGCCCTTTCTTCTTCCAAACACAGAAGAAGAAGATTATCAGACCTACTTTCAAACCCTTATTCTTTCAAAACTTCGATTATCTCTAGTCATCCTTGGTGAGTCTCGTCTGAGTCAAACGCTTATATCTTTATTTGTTCTTGTTTAAGATTAAACGTGAAAACAACATCATCTTTTTACGTAAAGGAAGTAAGATTTTGATCTCCTCTGGTTTTGTATTAGTACATTTTACTTCCGTTTTTTTGTTGAATGGCGGATTCTGATAATGAATCGGGAGGAAATAATAACCATAGCACCGAATTATCACCAAGGGAACAAGATAGGTTTTTACCCATAGCTAACGTAAGTAGAATCATGAAAAAAGCATTACCGGCGAATGCAAAGATATCGAAAGATGCTAAAGAGACAGTACAAGAGTGTGTATCAGAGTTTATAAGTTTTATAACAGGAGAAGCGTCAGATAAATGTCAAAGAGAGAAAAGAAAAACGATCAATGGCGATGATTTATTATGGGCTATGACTACTTTAGGTTTTGAAGAGTACGTTGAACCATTAAAGATATATCTACAAAAGTTTAGAGAAATGGAGGGTGAGAAAAGCACGATGACCGGTCGGCCCGGTGAAAAAGATGGGTCTGGTGGTAGTGGAGGAGGAGGAGGAGGTGGTGGGAATGGTGGCAGTGTAAATTCAGGCAATAATAGTGGTGGTTACAGTGGAAGTGCAATGTATGGTGGGTTACAAGGTTCTATGAATCCTGTGATGATGGGGCATCATCAACAAGGGCCAATATATGGATCTGGTTCTTATCAACACATGGTAGTGGGCATTGGTGGTGGTGGTTCAAGTAAGGGCATTTCAGGTAGCTCAGCTCTTGACGGTGGTGGTGGAAGGGTAAGATAGTATTAGTTAATTTAGATGCATGATTATATATGTTGATAATGTGTGATAGTATACTTCCTTTCTCTTTGTTAAAAATGGTCATGGTCATTTTCTTTTTCTTGTTTCTTTTCTTTTTGATGAGGTTAAATTTGGATTAGATAGATAATATTGTGTTTAGTTAGTCACTTGGGCCTGTAATTAGAATGAAAATATCCGTATCATATAAATCATTTAGTCTATTTGGATCTTGAAAGGTACTTTTTCTCCCTGCTCTTTACTTTTTTAGTTATTATTTTCCTGACTCGGTACAATTTAGAATGTTGATAATCTTGATGATCCAAATCTTGTTTAACTTAGTCATCTATTTTATCCTTCTTAAATTTATTGTAGGTTCTATAAAAATTCATCTGATCCATGACTGTGTGTTGCAGCGGTAAATAGTCTCACGGAAGTAAGCAAATTAGACTAAAAAATAAAGTACATATCACAAGTCCCATGAACACGGTACTGCATTCGAGTTACACACGTTACCTAGCTATACACCACCGAATAAGCACCTCATTCCTCATCAGGCAATCAAATTATCTCATGGAATCTCCATTTTCAGTTGCACTATGTTTGAAAACTACTACACAACCAAATAAGTTTGGATATAGTCATATAGAAGAAATACAGACACCGGAAGAAAGTGAAATGGCTAGTGGAAAAGTTTTCCTACTTATTTGCTTGGCTTCATTATGGAATTTCCGAAGAGATTTAGTTCTCCAATGTCTTGAGCAGCTGCGTCTCTTACCTTATTGGTCTTTTATGACGGAGGAACACCAATGGGTTTCTCTTAATTTTTTTCTCTCCTAAATCAATGTTTAACAAATTAACTCATTTAGAGGTGCATCGTTTATTCGAACAAGAAGCAAGATACAAGGCCACCACATCATTGGCTTCCGGACTTCGCCTATGAAGTTATCTCCAATTCCATCAATCCTCTATGATAACCAATACTTTGTAGAAAAAAGTAACGAGCTGAAGTTTTCGATATAGATATTAAATGTCATAGGCACAACTTGATACATCAGTGCTGTTATTACTGTTGACATTTATGATGGTGACGGCGATCTACTGTAAATGGGCCTCAACCAAACTTAAAAGCTGAAAAAGTGAATTAGCCAAGTGTAGTCCAAACCCATTTTACAGATTTCTTCCACTGTGAAACCCACGCTCAGAAAAGTTCAGGCGCGCACCCATTTTCTGGGGTAAGCTTTCTCCCACACTCAGAATTTCTAAAATTGTTTATTTGCTTATTCTTCCTCGTTTTTCTTTCATTACTTCTTTTGTTCTTCTTTCCTAATATTATTTTTTTTGGATTCGAAATCAATCAGAAAAGAAATGGGTTTTGGCTAGGGTTTTGCTATGGTAATCAAACTGAGAAATTGGAGTTCAAGAAGGAATCTGAAAAGGGGATCTGAACCGAGAGAAGTTTTGGCTAAAATATGAGATGGGTTTCTGGTGGTTACTGGTACTATAGAAGATAAATCTGAGATAGAGAAGTTGGTGTTGTTGTACGTCAGAATTAGGGTTGGATTGGAGACAAAAGTGATGTAGTGAAGAAAGTCGATTGAATTGAAATGGGTTTGATTGATTCATGGCTGTGAACGAGTAAGTTTTATGAAAACACAGATTCGAGTTGGAATTGAAGATAGAGGACAATGAAGAGTTGATGGGTTTTAGTGGAATCTGTTGCTACTGTGACTCTGGTGATTTGTTGTTGGTATGAACAAGAGCTGAGTTTGAGATGAAGTTGTTTTCCATGGGTGTTAGTTTTGTTTTTAGAAGAAATTGAAGCTATAGAATTAGCTTAGATGAATGTTAGGATGGATGGATCAGTTGAAGTCTTGTTGGCTGGAATGCAGGTGGTTTGATGTTTCTGAGATGGAGCATTGCTGGTGTTTGAGAGGAAGCTGGTGATAGTCTGTATATCAGATGGCTTGAGCTCATTACAGGGAGTTAGAACTGCTGGTGGTTTAATGAAGAGACTCAGCGGTGCTGAGAACAGGTGAAATTGGAGCTGAGACGGAATCGATGCAGTGATGCAGGATGGATGATGTCTGGTGGTGCAGATTAATGCTATTATTGGGATTTAGTTAACTGTAACAGAGGGTTTTGATGCTGTGATTTGTGTTGGTGCCTGAAGCCAAAGTGAAGTTGGAATGAAGCTGATACCGAGAACTGAAATAAAGCCAGGATATGTACAAAACTAGTTAAGAGAAGATGTGATTTCTGACAAGTTGGAGCTGATGCTTGTATGGGTTCAATTGAGATGGGTTTGTGGTTGTTTGCAGCAACAAGAAGTTGCAGTCGAGATGGAGAAGAAGACAGAAGAGATGGTGATGCTGTATGAAATGCAGTGGGGTAGTGCAGTTGAAGCAACAAATAATTATAGCTAGTGGCGTAGCTGTAGTTGCTACCATTGAGAAGATGATGGTTACTGGGTAGAGCTATGTGGTGATGTTGCAGGGCTGAATTAGTAAGCAGGTGATGGAATTGATGGTTCAGGAGGGTGCATTTGAGCTATCTGATGATTTTTCAATTAGCTTGAATGAGAAGCTGATGCAAGTGAGGTATTGAGTTATATGTGGCTATGGTGGTAGTATTGGAGATGGCAGTGGTGAATGGTGGATGCAGAATGGTTGTTGCAGTGGTAGCTGCAATAGAATATAAGATGGAGGAGATTGAGTTAGTGCTAGTAAAGTCCGCAATGAAGAATACGGGAGATGCGGTGCAGGAATTGGTCGAGCTACTACAAATGGATGCAGCTATAGATGAAAGTGCTTTACAACAGCGGATTAGAGCTAAAAGGATGCTGCAGTGGCAAGGCAAAGGAGATGGAAGTGCAGGTGGGTTTGGTGTGCGTGTGACGTGCATTTAAAAGAAAATTGAGGTGTGAATAGTGATGCATAACATGTTATGCATCTACAAATTTGTTGCATAACTTGTTATGCATTCTCGAAATTGGTTGCATAACACGTTATGCAGTTTTTTTTTTTTTTTTTTTGCATAACTTGTTATGCAGTCCAGAAAACGGTTGCATAACACGTTATGCAACTACTTTTTCCTTAGTATTGAAACCAACAAAAAATAAGGTTGCATAACTTGTCATGCACCTACAATAATATCTACATAACATGTTATGCAGTCGTGAAAATGGATGCATAACCTATTATGCATCCAAAAATATGACATCATAATGCATTATGCTTCGAGAAAATTGTTCCACAATCTTTTATGCATCGAGAAAATAGATGCATAACCTGATATGCATCCGTAAATATGGATGCATACTGCATTATGCATCAATTTTTTATGTACGCACTAAAATCAACCAAAACAATGGTTACATAACTTGTTATAGATGCATAACTTTGTTATGCAGTCGAGAAAATGGTTGCATAATTCGTTATGCGTATGCAGAATGTGTTATGCATCTTTTTTGGTGGCTGCATAATGGTTATGTAGTTAGTTTTCGAAATTTTGCCTAAAATGATGATCACCTCCGATTTTTTCGTGAAAAACAAAAATTTAATATTGTTGTTTGTACTCGTTGCGTAGCTCTCTTAAAAATATTTCCAACGATATAAAATTTGTAAAATTCCAAGACGCGGATTTTTAGATATGTTATATCCAAGTTGCGTTGCTAATTATACACGATGCATAACCCGTCATGCGGATGCATAATCCGTCATGCAGACATTTTTAATAATTTCATATAATTATGGGTGTCACGGTACCTAAAATTTAATTGTGGGCCTGACAATGAAAATATTATTTTTTTTGGGCCTGCACCTAATTTTCCCATTAGCCAAGCTTGGTAAGCGCCCTCTCGTAAAGGTAAGTACATTACAACCTTCTTTTTTAGTTTAATTGTAAAAGAGGGAGTACAATGAGAGGAAGAGAAATTTCATACTACGCCAATTTAACATACCTAAATTGTCAAGCTTGGTAAGCCCTACGAATCGGAGCGGTTGGTGTAATTTCGCTACATCTACACTTCGTTGCTCTGGTACTAGTGATTTGCAATCACCTTTGAGTTTTAGAACAGAGACCGAGTGGACAACAATCTTCATGTAGGATATAAATCAGTATTTTTCCAAATATAAACTGTTTTAAAATCTAGTCCATCTTCATTGTTCTTTGTGCGTAGAGTCCTGCTGGGATTCAGAGATGTAAGTAATGCGACTGTACCTTGATCCTTGGGAGATTGGTTAGGGCTCAACTATATTCCAGTCCGAAGTTAATCTTGTAGTAGGCTAGTGTCTGTAGCGGCTTAATACAGTGTGGTGTTCAATCTGGACTAGGTCCCGAGGTTTTTCTGCATTTGCGGTTTCCTCGTTAACAAAATTTCTGGTGTCTGTGTTATTTCTTTTCAGCATTATATTTGTCTATATAATTAAAATATCACAGGTTGTGCGTAGTTCAATCAATTGGTAAATCCAACCTTTGGTCGTTGACTGAAATTGATTGACACTTGAACATTGGTCTTTGATACCGTTCAAGTTGTTTCTCATAATAATCAGGCTTCCGGATTCTATCTGTTTGATTTGCTGATTACATTGAGAAACTGAGATATAAATCTTGGATACTTTTCCGTGATTGAGTTTTACTGTCTAGTTGATTCTCTTGGAATTGTATTGGAGTTGTCCATACAGATTTCCGAACGAAATATTGGGTGTGGTTGTTAGACCCCCTCTTTTTCAATTGGTATCAGAGCAGGCAAACACGATAAGCCTAATAAGTTTGTGTTTGTTTGATCCTAAAGTTTGTCCTCAAGGGAAATCACTTTGGAAAATTTGTTCCGTGCATCTGTAGCGCACACCAGAAATCCTCAAAGATTGTTCAGAGTTTATTTTCTTTAAGATCTCTGGTCTCTCAAGATAATCTCGAGTCATCCGAGACTTCAAAAATCCTGGTTGATGAAAAACAATCGATAGGAAAAAGAAAAATCTCTTCTAAGAAAAGTCAAGGCAGGAAGTATTCTAACAAAAGCACAAAATACGGAATCTCACTAGGTTGCTTCTCAATCTATTCGAGGAATACTATCATGAAGGGTCAATTGACAATGATTTGTTGTTTGCTTTTGAAAATATGTTTAAGTTCATGGAACGACTTTATTCGACTATGGAAAAGGTTATCCTTCTCATTTGGAGCAACTGGGAAACACTAATGTATGTGTAACTCCCTTGCTGTTTCTTTCTTCACTTTTTGTGAAGTTTTTCTTTTAATATAAAGTTTTCCTTCGGAAAAAAAAATATTATAGTAGTCACATCCCAAAGCTTCATGCTGTATAAAAAAACTCTTGAACTGACAGTAGAAAACATCATAATCAAAAGACAAAAAACCAACACTACTTACATTTTTAAAGTAAATTATCCATAATAATGTTTGCAGGATCAACCAAAGTATGTCCAACACAATAATATCCCACACTGTTAAGTCCTCGATCTTCAAGTTAAAATCATAATCAAGTCCATCTTCTATTGAAATTGGAGAGTGCATCCTGAGAAATTGTTGATTTCCTTTTGTAACTGGTCATGAACTAACACCCATAGCATTGTTTTCTTGAGCACCATCAAACTCATTAGCATGATGAAGCAAATCACTCAAGTTCTGAGGGTTCAACCAATTATCTTCTTCAACAAGTGTATCAAAGAAAATAGGGATTTTAGGACCCCCAAAATTATGTCTTTTTATTTATTCATACTTACGCGGCAACTTCTTGTTATATTGGGTATACACACGGTCATTTAGATTTTTTTGTAAGAAACGATTTCACCTCTTTGTATGCATCTGATTAGCAAAAAACTATACATCAATGAACATTTACACCCATGGTTGGCAATGATACAAATATGTTCTTGTTTGTTTGACAGTGATACATATATAACAGTGATACATATATACAAATATCTAAGAGAAGAACAAAAACATATTGGCAGTGATGCAAATATAGCAGTGATACAAATATATCAGTGATATAAATATATTCTTGTTTGTTTGACATGAAAACATATGGGCCACAAATATTTTTTTTCCAAATATAGAACTACTAATACTAAAAATAATTCTCAAGTCCACTGATTTTGTCGACAAGTAACTTCATTGATGTGAAAATTATAAAAGATTAAGTATTTATATTGCCAAAATTTCTCCAATTTCGTTCACATGATGAAGCACTACAAGTTTGGATAAAGACCCTTATCGCAAATGTTTGGAATTCTGGAACATCCATTCCGTCATTCATGATCCACCAATCATTTGTAATAAACACCAAGCAAAACAGTTTTCCCTGAATTACAATACAATTTTTTTTTTTTGTTATCTATGTATTAAATAAGAAAAAGCTTACAAGGTGATGTAGTATCCCTGGTTCTGATTGCAGCTCCCGATCCTAACTCCTACATGCGTCACTGTAAAAATCTCAATTGAGTTATAAGATTATCATGTTTGTTGTCCCCGTTAGTTATGAGTTTTTTTCCCAGTGCATCGCCTCCCATAGATCTTTACACTCAGCCTGCTCTGCACTCTACGCCTCAACTAGGTTGAAACATTTGGACCCCTTGTGAGATCCTACAAAACCACGAAGGATTAGTCATATTCCACCAATTTTAGTGTTATCATGATAGCTACCATCTGAATTTATAGTGAAATAAGCAAAGGAAGGAGGTATCTAGTGAATATTGTAACAGATTAGACGAGCAACTGTGTTTCTGATAGCCTGTGGTTTAGATTCGTGTTCTGAAATGCATTTTCCGCAATCAACATTATCTTCGCGTAAGAGGAGTCACCCTCTTGAAATACTTTCTCACATCTAGTTAGCCAAATACTCCAAGAAACAATTACAATCTTGCAGAGTACTTCCTCATCAATTTTATTGTATAGATTTAATACAGCAAACCAAACAACTTTTGAGACCATGAAGAGCAAGATGATATGAGATGGAGATTCTTTAGTTTGATCACAAAGGGGACAACTTGTATCCAGATTTGGAATAACTGTAACTAGTTTATCTCTAGTAGGCAAGATATTCTTGATGCACCTCCACATGAAATGATTTAGTCTTAGGAGATTAGGAAGTTTCAAGGGTTTATTTCATATTCTATTATATGCATTCTCTAACATACCCTACTATTTCAATTTCGATCCTAAAACATCTTTCTACAAGCTAACTTGACTTCACATAACCTACCATTGTTCTCTAGAGTCCATATTAGTTTATCCACAAAATTCCGGTGGTTTGAGATGTTACGGATACATTTAGTTGTGATTGCATTATATAAGAGTTATGTTCCAACTTCCAGATTCATGAGAAAAGAGTTGATTTACATACGTGTAGTGATGAGTATCATTGACACACTGTTTTGGCAAGGGGAGATCATTCAAATCCGAAATCCATCTGTGGATCCATGTTAGCAGTTTGTTTCCATTCCCTATGCACCAGCGGCTATGCTTTTGCATAAACTTCAGTTCAATACTTATGATCCTCCATGACCAGGTAGTTAACTACGAATCCACTAAACTGAGGCTAACCGGCTAATGACTAAAGGGTTCCCGCTCTTACCGGAGGTGGTAGGTGTTGATGGTGGATTTTAGTTCAGGGCTGAAATTGTAAAACCAATTTTAAATATGCTGGCATCCTGCAGAGGATAAGGCTATTTGATAAGTGATGAGTACCTCTTCGCTTTATTAATTCACCTAGAATGAAGCATGTAGCAACAATCCCAAATATTCTGTGAATTAAAATACACAAAATTCATCCAGGATGGAGCATGTAGCAACAATCCCAAATACCCTGTGAATTTTTAGCACTATTTATAATGCATGAATTGCCTTGTATTTCCTGTGTTGTTCTCAACAGGACTCTCATTATTGGTGCGGCATGATGACTGATCGTTACTCTCAGCAGAGTAACATGAATATCCAAGTATCAATAGTGAGGCATGCACGAAATACCCGTACATGCTACATCTCTCGGTGTGTTATATTAGCCCGATTGAGCATATTTAATTTCCTAAGGGAAATCTGGACTGTCCATATCGGGTCTCGAGAACGATCACGAGCCCCACGCGAGTTGACCGCATGATTTAACTTGACCTAGACGATCCCTAGCGGTGAGCAAAGCTATCGCCGTGATGACCACCAACGGGCCTATTTATGCGCTGGCCGGTCGAACATTACGCTTCACTTCCCAGCGTGCCAAAACGCCAGCCCCAAAATAGGGTGTCCGCGCTGCTTTGGAAGAAGCTTGAATGAGCAAGACTGCTTAAGACAGTCTCAAAATGATCGTGATCGTCCAACTTCACTAGCCTGATTGGATGGCTCAGATCGCACCATGAAAAATGGAGGAGGCGCTAGCACGCACATTAGCGGGCCCGCTCTATCCCTACCTGATCGGTTTGCTCACGATGTGGACATGCAACCACTATCGCATGCCCGAAACATGGCTTGTATGATGCTTTGCAAGCATCACGAAAATTCCACTAATGTCTTAAATTGATCACGACCATCCAACTTCGCCAGCATGTTTGGATGGCTTAGATTGCGCCTAAGACCATTAGAGAAGTGCACACACGTTCACTGTCGGCCCAACATGGGCCCCACATGATCGGTTTCTCCAAAAGAGGAGCATAACTTGCCAAACCGTTTGGCCAAAATCGTGTGTACGTGCTGTTTTCAAAACCCTAATTAGGGTTCGCGGCGCTGCATAACTGTCGCAGTTCGATCACGACCATCCATCTTCGCAAGCTTGGATGGAGGGTATAGATATAGACTTAAAAGGTCCCAAGCATGTCAACATGATCAACATGGGCCCACCTTTGCGTGGAGCTGGTCGGCCTAGGCAGACTAGGACTCAATGACCTCGAAATGCGTGCCCGAAAGTGGCATGCTGAGCGGCTTCCAAATCCTTTGCGGCTATGGATTTCTGCCGCAAATCGATCTCGACCACTCAACTTTGCCGGTCAAATTAAGTGAAGTAGATCGCACCTTCATGAGACAAAGAGGTATGGGCCTATACACCGACATGCCGTCTACACGCATGCCTGGTCGGCCCCACCAAAACTTGTGCCCAAACTCAGATTCGGTCAAACATAGGAGTGATGCTCGCGCACTTCTTAAAACCCTAAAATCCATCAACGGTCGCAGATGAGGGTCTTAAACCATCTCGTCCGTCCAATTTCGCTAGCTTGGTCGGACAGCCTAGGTTAAAAGCTAGACGACCAGTGAGGCATCCTGATGATTACCACCCGTCACTCTTTCACAGGGAGTGATCGGCCAGGAGATGGCTCGCCCATGCAGCCTCCAAACGATCACTCGAAGATGTTTGGACGTGATGCTATTTTATGACGCTTGGTCCGCAACTTATTCGGCCAGGCTTTAAAACATCGATGTTTCATACATGCTGACTGTTTGCGATGCATTACATGCGTTGAGCATACACGATATTTGATAAATATCAAATCCTTAGTTATTTTAGCATCACATGCTACTTTCTACAGTGGGTCCCACGATCCACTCATTCGAGACATCAAACATGTCATAAAGCGGGGATACTTACGGGGTATTGGTCTGGCAGTTTACAGCGTGCAGCGTGCAACGCGCCATCACAAGAACGTGTCAGGAGGCATGGACGGTTAGCGATGATGAGGGAAGTGGGCTAAGACGTGATCGTGCAATCACCCACACGACCCCACTACTCCATCACTCAACTTCCTCCACTTCCTACGAGATTAGGGTTTGCGCTCAATGACTTGTATAAATAGGTCCTTTGCCTATTTCCAAACAACACGAACAAGCACAGAAAACCAAGTGTTGTCATTCGTATCCGAGAAAACACTGTAATCGATAGCTTACATCATTGCAAGCCGGTTCCTCTTTCTGATACAAGTCATAAACAACCAATACCTTCACAATCTCAACACCTTCTTCGCTTCCCTCCCTAAGATCAACCCCATCTCCTTCACTTTGTGACCGAAGCAAGTCTGGAATGGCCATTTCTTGGTTTAGGCCAGAATTGCACAGATTGATCTCTCGAATCAAAAAGCACTCCCGTGAAGTGCATTTTATTAGTTTAGATTCATTTCTCATCCACACACACCTAAAATTACCAAAACCAGTAGAAATAGTTTTCACCCATAAACAATTGGCGACCACAGTGGGAGATTAATCTCTCGGTTGTGAAGTCAATTTCTTCAATACCCAATCCCATTTGGATGATTTCAAAATGGTTGGTCTTAGGACTCCCCTAGCAATTTCAAATCCCGACCGAAGTTCCTCCAATGAAGATACCCCTCTTCCCAACGGTGTATCTGATGGTGTAACCGGAAGAATACCAACATTGATCGAGTTAGCACGAGTGCAGGAGATTCACGCGAAGAACATGGACCTAATCAAAGAAATGATAAACGGCATACTCGATCTCCTTGTCAAGATGACATCAGATATGAGTGGTTCTCCTGTCACAGATATTTCTACACTGGGGACTGATCCTCGCAACGATCCTCCTCAAGTCAATAGTTTCACTATGAACCAGAGGCCGGTGGATCAGGAAGCGGCTTCTCTTGTGGAAAGCTTATGCGAACTTTTACACCTCTCGAAGAATCAGCGGGCGGAGACGTTTGCTGCAATCTACCATATAGCCCTGGACGTGCATTTAACTCCTTTAAGTCCAGAAGACTCAAAAAAAATCAGAGATGTCTGTGAATAATGTTACATTTATAGAGGAAGACATGATGACGGAAGAAGGTCACAACCGGGCCCTACACGTTATTTCACGCATCAATGATTCAAAGTTCAAGAGGGCCCTCATCGACACGGGAGCGTATTTGAATGTGATTACTCTCAAAACACTCTGGACGGCCAAGGTTCACCCAAGAAAGATCGTGCGATAGCCTACCACGATGACAAACTTTGAAGGGAACCAAACCAACACGTACGGGTATGTCAATCTGAATTTGTCTGTAGGACCCGTCCAATCAAAGGTGAAATTCGAAGTCATAGAAAAGGATCCGGACTACCATATGATACTAGGGAGACCATGGCTTCATGACAATAAGATCGTCCCCTCGACGTATCACCAATGCCTGAAGACTGTGCTGAATAAAGAATTCGTTCGTATTCCTGCATCATTATCTCCTTACACACCAATATGTGGAGTTGAATTGTTTGAATCAAGAGAGGATCCGTGTGAAGAATCATACAAAGTTCATTGCATCCCACTCCCCACGTGGGCGTCAATCCAGGAGGAGGACCGACTTGCATCATTGAAGACTGAGCCCCATGATGCATCTTTGCTGACAAGGCGTTCCAATTCTTCTTCATCATGTGAAGCCGCGACTCACGTTCACACAAACAGGGAACGAACTTTTGTGGCAAGCCGTGACCAGAAAGGGAAAACCGTGTACCGACGCCGCTATTAGCAATTAGCAGGGGAAACTGCTACCCAGTCTCTCCGCCCAACGGAATGCTACAACAACGACGGGCCACAAGAAGAAGTATCAGATGCTCCACAACGGTGATGGGACCAACTCGACAACTGATGAACTTGAAATTGTTAACATCGGGAATGAGGAATCTTCTAGGCCTATCTCCATCAGCTCAACCTTGTGTACGGATGAACGCACAAATCTCGTAGAACTTCTCAAAGAGTACCAGGACATATTCGCTTAGACGTATGAAGAAATGCCCGGTTTAGATGAAAAATTGGTCACCCATCATCTACATGTCATACCTGGATCCAAGACGGTTAAACAGTCTCCGAGGCAGTTCAGACACGAGGTAGAAGAGCAAATCGAGACTGAGATTCAGAAGTTGCTAGCTGCTGGCTTCATCAAACCCATTCATCATCCAACCTGGTTGGCTAATGTGGTTCCGTTAAAAAAGAAAAAAATGGACAGATCAGGTGCTGCGTGGATATCAAAGACTTGAACAGATGCTGCCCCAAAGATGATTTCCTCTACCTAACATCGACATGTTAGTGGATGCCACCAGCGGACACGGCGTGTTCTCCTTCATGGATGGATATAGCGGCTACAATCAGATAAGGATGTATGAGCATGACACGAGTAAGACATCTTTTTGAACTCCTCTCGGAAATTTTATTATACTGTAATGCCATTTGGTTAATACCGGTGCAACGTATCAACGCGCTATGACGGAAATCTTCCACGACATGATGCATAAGCAAGTTGAAGACTACGTGGATGATATAGTATTCAAATCAAAAGCTCGGGAGGCCCACATATGAGTCTTATGACAAGTGTTCGAAAGGTGACTGCTGAGGGAATCAAAGTGGACCCATCCAAGACCCAAGCTATCCTCACGATGCTGCCTCATGAACCGGTGTGAAGGAACTCCAAAGCTTCATGGGCAAGGTGAACTACGGTTTTATACCGGTTTAGCCCGACTTGTTGCTTCATTCACCCCTTCTTGAAGAAAGGAGCAAGTTTCGTCGGAACGCACTACTGACATGAAGCGTTTCAGAAGATTCAACGAATATTGTCATCTCCAAATCATCATAAAGGGTTCGCCTATTATGTCAGCCTGGATGAGAGCGAGCCCGGGATATCTTCAGATCTACTGGGGCCAACACCTCAAGGGAGCAGCCTCAAGAAGATTGCGATATCCGCATCAGCATGTCGAGAAAAAATCCACATCTTGGGCGAATCACTCTGTCAGACTTAAGAGGAATGCTTCAGCGAAATGGCGAACATCGAAATGATTATGTCAAGAGGTCCCGAATTCATGCACTGGGGGGTCACGATCCAAATGTGACTGAACAACAAGTGGTGTAATTGTGTATCAATAGGATGGTACCTGACTATCGTGCTTTGTCGAAGAACCTGCGCTTTCATACATTCTCTGAACTCCGTGAAGCTGCTAAACGCTCAGTTGCGACAACACCTTCCCTGCTAGAAAGAACAAGCCTGCCAGTAATGAAGAGCCTATTGATGTTCGTGGAAGCATACATATCACCAACAAGCAATACAACCTTCAGCCTTCTGTAAGCAGTTTCGCAAGAGGAAAACCATTGAGATACAACATCCTGCTTCCAAAATCTCCAACTCCAGTACCACATGCATGACTGCCACAATGATGAAACAACGTCTAAGATATTCCATGTCTGGCTCAACGGCAACAACACCAATAAGAGATGCTTTCAGAATTTCGTCTCCCGTAGAAGAAGTAGCTGCGTTACCAAAGGAGATTGCACCTGGGTCTTAAGAGGTACATACAGATTATCCATGTCAAGAGCTTCATCATTAGTTAAGTCATTCATATGAAGGAACTTCCCTACTCCTCAAAGGCACGATCCAAAGATGATAATGGCAAAGGAGTATGACTGGGACTGCTTAGCACTGCCCATCTCAAAGATGGTGAATTTATAGAGATGCAAGCATGTTATCATTCCAATATGTTCAAAGACGAGGATATACTCAAGAGAGCAGACGTATTGTCAAAGGCCAATGATATTCCTGGACGTCTATGCCAAAGTGAGAAACCCTGTTTTATTAGCGGAGCAGCAAACGCAACGCAGGCGTAAAGACGGCCTCATGAACCCAGCGTGACAATATCTATCAAGTCGAAGGCTTAGTGGATACTCGTGGGCAGGGGACTGTCTCCCTCTTTTTCATTCCTTGAGGCAACATCAAGAATCTATCGGTTCCATCATTAGCTTCTCCTCTGATAACGAGAAAATCTTTACCACTTTATAAAGACCGCCAAGTTCGTGCCCGTAGCTGTAACGCCTCTTCCTGCCAGCCTCTTCTGATCACAACTGCAACTAAGAACCGTTGTTCGTTTTTTGATACCAGTGCCCGAGCTTCACCATAGCAGCAACCACTACGGACATAGGTAATCCGAACTTCTGCATATTTTATTTTCCCACGGAGAAGTAATAGAGTCACGGAAGAGAAATGTCGATATCTTTATTATGGTAAACCCACCGACCATACAAGATAAACCATATAAATCACGCTTGGGGACTAAGGCTCAGCATGAAAATCCTTCGCCGTCAGTCAAGGACTTCTTCAGCACAAGAGATAGGGTCAATCAAGGAGCATGTAATTCGCAAGGGAAAATTGAACTTCAGAGGAAGCCGCTTCAACGCTCTCTTTAGGAGCCGCCTCGACGTTCGCTTCAGAAGCCGCTTCAACGCTCTCTTCAGGAGCCTCCTCGACGTTCGCTTCAGAAGCCGCTCCAACGCTCTCTTCAGAAGCCGCTTCAACGCTCTCTTCAGGAGCCGCCTCGACGTTCGCTTCAGAAGCCGCTACAACGCTCTCTTCAGGAGCCGCCTCGACGTTCGCTTCAGAAGCCGCTCCAACGCTCTCTTCAGGAGACGCCTCGACGTTCGCTTCAGAAGCCGCTCCAATGCTCTCTTTAGGAGCCGCCTCGACGCTCGCTTCAGAAGCTGCTTCAACACGCTTTCCGGAAGCTACATCAACGTTCTCTTTGGGAGCTGCTTCAACATCTTTTTTAGAAATTGCTTCAGCAGCCTTTTAAGGATATTCCTCATGATAGGGCTCGTCCACATCAGAGTCGAGGATTATGGCATAAACCGACATCATGCTAGGGGAACGCTCACCTGGACGACTCTTGAACGTGACATGCTCCAAGGGCAAGACTACCCATCTCTCCTGGTAACATCTAGCTTTGTCTCATAAGTTTTATTTTTATTTGTCACCTTCTCATGCCTACCCCACAATAATGCAACCATTATGTGCTAGGCAAGGGACTTAATGTTGATGGTGGATTTTAGTTCAGGGCTGAAATTGTAAAACCAATTTTAAATATGCTGACATCCTACAGAGGATAAGGCTATTTGATAAGTGGTGAGTACCTCTTCGCTTTATTAATTCACCTAGAATGGAGCATGTAGCAACAATCCCAAATATTCTGTGAATTAAAATACACAAAATTCATCCAGGATGGAGCATGTAGCAACAATCCCAAATACCTTGTGAATTTTTAGCATTATTTATAATGCATGAATTGCCTTGTATTTCATGTGTTGTTCTCAGCAGGACTCTCATTATTGGTGCGGCATGATGACTGATCGTTACTCTCAGCAGAGTAACATGAATATCCAAGTGTCAATAGTGAGGCATGCACGAAATACCCATACATGCTACATCTCTCGATGTGTTATATTAGCCCGATTGAGCATATTTAATTTCCTAAGGGAAATCTGGACTTTCCATATCGAATTTAGAATCAGTCTCAAAAAACGATCACTGAAAATTTGCCACGCGAGTGTGTTGACCGCATGATTTAAGCCTCTCCGAGCATTCTAGGCAACACAAGCAGGCTAGCGGAGCACCGCACAAAAGTTATCTGATGACCACCAAGCTCAGTCCATATTAAAATGCCATCTTCACAAAATTCATCGAGGATGGAGCCTATTTATGCCAAATGTGTTGTTCTTTAGTTTCAAAAGCCTCAAATGAGGACTCGCCTCATTATTGGCCGAACATTACGCTTCACTTCCCGATGTGTACATTTGGTCGGGCTGATTCTTTATTAAAACATTCAACACGTGCCATCACGCCAGCAGTTGACCCCAAAATAGGGTGCTCTTTGATGTTGGACTTCACTTTTGTAGCCATTTCCACTTCTTTTTTTATGCCTGCACCTAATAACTCAAAAAGCACACATAAGATACATAATTTACAAGAAACTCGTTATAAAACATTACTGTATTCTCACACCTATCAACATGCTACATCTTGGAAGATCGCGTGATGACCACCAACGCCCCTATTTATGCCGGGCGGTCGAACATTACGCTTCACTTCCCGAAGCGGCCAGCCTCTGGGGTAAAGAAGCTCTAATGAGCAAGACTGCTTAAGACATTCTCAAAATGATCGTGATCGTCCAACTTCACTAGCCTGATTGGATGGCTCAGAACGCACCATGAAAGATGGAGGAGGCGCTAACACGCACATTAGCGGGCCCGCTCTATCCCTACCTGATTGGTTTGCTCACGACGTGGACATGCATCCACGATCGCATGCCCGAAACATGGATGGTATGATGCTTTGCAAGCATCACGAAAATTTTCCACTAATGTCTTAAATTGATCACGACCATCCAACTTTGCCAGCATGTTTGGATGGCTTAGATTGCGCCTAAGACCATTAGAGAAGTGCACACACGTTCACTATCGGCCCAACGTGGGCCCCACACGATCGGTTCCTCCAAAGAGGAACATAACTTGCCAAACCTTTTGGCCAAAATCGTGTGTACGTGCTGTTTTCAAAAACCTAATTAGGGTTCGCGACGCTGCATGACTGTCGCAGTTCGATCACGACCATCCATCTTCGCAAGCTTGGATGGAGGGTATAGATATAAACTTAAAATGTCCAAAATATGTCAACATGATCACCGTGGGCCCACCTTTGCGTGTAGCTGGTCGGCCTAGGAAGACTAGGAATCGATGACCTCGAAACGCGCCCCCAAAAGTGGCATGCTGAGCGGCTTCCAAATCCTTTGCGGCAATGGATTTCTGCCGCAAATCGATCTCGACCACTCACCTTTGCCGGTCAAATTAAGTGGCGTAGATCGCACCTTCATGAGACAAAGAGGTATGGGCATATACACCGGCATGCCATCTACACGCATGCCTGGTTGGCCCCACCAAAACTTGTGCCCAAACTCGGATTCGGTCAAACATAGGAGTGATGCTCGCGCACTTCTTAAAACCCTAAAAATCCATCAACGATCGCAGATGAGGGTCTTAAACCATCTCGTCCGTCCAATTTCGCTAGCTTGGTCGGACAACCTAGGTTGAAAGCTAGACAACCAGTGAGGCATCCTGATGATTACCACCCGCCACTCTTCCACAAGGAGTGATAGGCTAGGAGATGGCTCGCACATGCAGCCTCCAAACGATCACTCGAAGATGTTTGGACGTGATGCTATTTTAAGACGCTTGGTCCGCAACTTATTCGGTAAGGCTTTAAAACATCGATGCTTCATACGTGCTGACTGTTTGCGATGCATTACATGCATTGAGCATACACGATATTTGATAAATATCAAATCCTTAGTTATTTTAGCATCACATGCTACTTTCTACAGTGGGTCCCACGATCCACTCATTCGAGACATCAAACATGTCACAAATTGGGGGAGACTTACTAGGGTATTGGTCTGGCGGTTTACAGCGTGCAGCGTGCAACGCGCCATCACAAGAACGTGTCAGGAGGCATGGACAGTTAGCGATGATGAGGGAAGTGGGATAAGACGTGATCGTGCAATCACTCACACGACCCCACTACTCCATCACTCAACTTCCTCCGCTTCCTACGAGATGAGGGTTTGCGCTCAATGACTTGTATAAATAGGTCTTTTGCCTATTTCCAAACAACACAGACAAGCACAGAAAACCAAGTGTTGTCATTCGTATCCATAAAACACCAGAACTGATAGCTTACATCATTGCAAGCCAGTTCCTCTTTCTGATACAAGTCATAAACAACCAATACCTTCACAATCTCAACACCTTCTTCGCTTTCCTCCCTAAAATTAACCCCATCTCCTTCACTTTGTGACCGAAGCAAGTCTGGAATGGCCATTTATTGGTTTAGGCCAGAATTGCACAGATTGATCTCTCGAATCAAAAAGCACTCCCGTGCAGTGCATTTGTTTAGGGTTTAGATTCATTTCTCATCCACACACACCCAAAATTACCGAAATCACAGAAATAGTTTTCACCCATAAACAGTAGGTTATTATTACATGTTGGTTCAAAGATTTGGTTGGCTTAAATGAAATGCTCACCACGTTTAGTAATCATTAGGGATAAAAAATCAACCATTAGAAAAGTATAGATTCACAATAACGTTGATATCCACCCAAACTACCGTTTAATTGTTAGGATCTCTTTCTCATGAGTCCATGCCTATGTGGGTTCCTCTTAAATGTTGTCTCTTCCAGCAAAACATTCAAAACTATAATAAGAGTTGTTTCTTTGGCACCAAACGGATTAAAATTAAATATAAATTTTGATGACATATTGAAATGAAATTCAAATATTGGGTCACTGGAAATTACCCAAAGAGTTAATTGTGACATGGTTAATTATTTCTACAATGGAATCCCTCGAATTGACATGGTTTTTTTTGTTTTTTGCCAAGAAAAGGTTATATTAAAAGGAAAAAGGAAAAGAAACCTTACAAAGAACAAAGAAAATCACCCATTCATAAGGTCTTCCCAATTGCTCTAAAATGAGACTAGTGGTTACAAACTTGAAAGTATTGGTGTCACGAGACCATAAGACTACAAGTTGTTTCACAAGATTTATAGTCTCTGCGGCACTTTTCTGCCGACCACCAAAAACTCTTCCATTCCTCTCCTTCCAAAAAATACAACAAATGGCGTAATGAATAATCTTCCACACCTTTTTACCGCTACCATGAAACACATTCGTCAAACATGCTTCAAATAATTGAAACAAAGTTTGTGGCATAGGCCAAGAGATATTGAAATGCATAAACATATGATTTGTTGTCTCCTTCTCCCCATTACAAAGAATGCATAAATCATTTCAGTGACTACACCACGATGATCTAGCATGTCCCTAGTCAGAAGCGAATCATGAAAACAAACCCAAATAATGAAGCTTACCTTATTAGGAATATTTCATTTCCACAAATGTGTGTTGAAGTTGCAAGTGTCTAAATTACCATCCAAAAATTCATAACACCTTTGTGCACTGAAATTATCCATAATAACCAATTCATCATCATCTACTATAAGATCTGGTATGTAAGGATCATCCTATCTCAGCAAATCCCATCCCAGCCACTCTTTCGCACATTCAACACCTTCTTGAATTCACATCTCCATCTGTTGTCCACAATCACATCAACAATAGTCGCATCCTTCGCTTTAGCAGCTTTATAAACAACAAGAATAAGTTTTACAATCTTCCTCTATCTAGCCATTTATCCTTCTAGAACCTGATCCCTTTGCCATTTTCACTGTAAACTGTGACATGGATCGAACTGTGGGGATCATATTAACTACGTTCTTCCAAAGACTTCTACACTGAGTCTTTGTATTGACATCCGGCATTAACAACTCCGTGTTCCTCTTGAAAATTTGGTCAACTATCTTCCTCCAAATGCTGCTTTTTGTTCTTCAAGTATCTCCAAATCCACTTAACCAATAAAGATTGATTAGTGGTCCTCAAGATATTCAAACCTAACCATCCATTCTATTTAGGCATGCATATTTTGGTCCAAGATACCCAAACTAATTTTCTTCTACCTTCCGCAACACCCCACAAAAAATTACGTATAATCCGAACCATTTTCTTCTCCACACTAACCGGAAGATGAAATAAAGACAAGTAGTAAATTGGTAAACTTGCAAGATAACTCTTGATAATAATAAGTCTATTTTCTTTATTCAATTTTATTTTCTTCCACGTCTCCAACTTCTGCTCCATTTTGATGAGAACATACTCCCACACCGAAGTACTACGCCAATGCTTTCCAATTGGCATTCCAAGATAAATGAAAGGCAATTTTTCCGTCTTACAACCAAGCTCCCTAGATAAAACCTCAATCACATCATCTGCTCCAACACTTATCATTGTACTTTTTTTCTAAATTCAATTTCAAGCCGGTGATAGTTTCAAAAACTGCCAAATAATCAAAAGCCTTCTAACTTCTTCCACGCTTGCATCAATAAAAATAAGCGTATCATCTGAAAATTGAAGATGAGAAATAATCGAACCATTTTCGACAACTTAAAACCCAAAAGGCTGACCTCTCTCCACGACATCATTTATCAATTTAGAAAGGACTTCTACCACCAAAAGAAAGAGATACAAGGATAAAGAGTCTCCTTATCGTATTCCCTTACTTTGTTTTTGCTTTTCTAGAAACATATTGGCAGGTTACTATCCATGCATTTCATGGCATGCACAATTTCTAAGCAGGTGGGTTTGTCTGGCAATTACCTATTTATTGTTTTTAGTTGTCTTTGTTTCTTTCATACTTTCTTCCAAACAAACTAACAAAATGTTGATAGGTAAGCCTGCCAAGAAAAAGGTTAGGGTTGGCTTGGAATTTCTTTGAGTTGTGTAGCGCATGCGGTAGACATGTAGATACAAAGAAAAGAGATGACATTTGACTAATCTTATTCTATGCGTCACTAAATAATGCAAATGCATGTAGAAGGAACCATTTTTTTTTAAGGAAGGAGCCCGTCGATTTTATTTATTCGACTACCTCATTTAAATTTGAGGATTGAAGGATTACATAAAATAGGTGTTAGACAAGTACACCCTCTTGTTTGATCATGATACATTGCAAACTGACACAACAAGCGTGCAATGTGATTTACATTTTCCGAGATTACATAAATCCAAATAATATGGAAGAGACTAACAGAGGTCTTGATCCTACAAGTGAGAAATTTGATGCTCCAAAACTTTGTCTTCAAATCAATTTCCAAATCACATACCTTTGTCTCGTCCATCAGAGAAGAAGTTGTATCAAAATCAGTCTGGTATTCAGATTTTTGTAATGGAAGTTCCTGAATAATCTTCCATACAAATAACAAAATCAGTTTCTTCCAACATAACATATTTTCTCTGTTTTTCCTTCTACTAGTCTAGATTAATGAGATTGTAGAGACAATATTTGAAGGAAAAAAACTCTGTTGCAACAAATACATATAATGATGATATCATTTATAAAACCCTATTAAAAATCCCCAAAGACAAGAATAAACGCTGTATAAGCGTAATGAAATAACATATGGCATGTAGTAGCTATTGATAAAATTTATTGAAATCAAGTAAGAAAAACTGAAATCTAAAACCTAAATATTGCAAGAACACAATATTTTTATTAGAAAATAAAACAACAAACTATTACTAAATTAAACAGAAAGATGATGGAGAAAAAATAGATTGGAGAAAAATTTAGGATAATTGTTTTGGAAAAATGGTTGCGCCAGTAGAAGGAACCATAAAATCCTGATGTATTATCTATATCAGGAGGGTTCATTTCAAAATCTTAAATATTTTCCCATCGTCCGGATGGTAAACTAAAACTTAGCTCAAACTACGACACAACAAATATAAAGGGTAGACGCCACATACATTAATAAATAATTGAAAAGCTTCCTAAAAACTCCATTTGTATGTTGAAGGAGTCACTTGTCGACAAACACAATAAGAAAGGACCACAATGAATAAGCTATAATGAGCCAATAAATCTTTCATGATTTTACTAGTTATTTTTTTAAAATTTTACTTCAATTTTTTTATTTTATTTTTTATTTTAAAGTTTAATTTAGTCAATGACTTCTAATTAATGTATTTGGTTTTTGCAACTTAGTTTTTGACCAAAACCTGGGTTTGGTCTACCATTTGTCCAGCCTTTGTATTCGGTCTAAAGTCCAACGTTGACCCACACTGACCGTGTTATACCTTGACTTCTGTAATATAATTATTGATAATTTAAAATAAAATTTATTTACTAAACAAATTTACTATTGTATCCTTCCTTTTGTTAATATTGACCAAAAGTTATATGAAAAGTAGAAAAATATTTTAATATTATACTCTGAAAATGCGGGGGTCTAACAACCACACCCAACAATTTGTTTGGCAATCTGAGAGGACTTACTCCAATACACTTTCTATAGAATCAACTACACAGTCAGACTCAATCTAGAGTAAAATATATCAAGGAGTTTAATATCTCTGTTTCACAATGTAATCAGCAAATTAGACAGATAGAAATCCGCGAGCCTGATTATTATGTGAAACAACTTGAACGGTACCAAAGACCAATGTTCAAGTGTCAATCAATGTACATCAACAACCAAAGGTTGGATATTCTAATTGATTGATCTTAACGCACAACCTGTGATATTTCAATTATATAACAAAATATAATGCGGAAAATAAATAACACAGACACCAGAATTTTTTTTATCGAGGAAACCGCAAATACAGAAAAACCCCGGGACCTAGTCCAGTTTGAATACCACACTGTATTAAGCCGCTACAGACACTAGCCTACTACCAATTAACTTCGGACTGGACTGTAGTTGAACCCTAATCAATCTCACACTGATTCAAGGTATAGTTGCGCTCCTTACGTCTCTGATCCTAGCAGGATACTACGCACTTGATTCCCTTAGTTGATCTCACCCACAACAAAGAGTTGCTACGACCCAAAGTCGAAGACTTGATAAACAAATCTGTCTCACACAGAAAAGTCTATAAGATTGAATAAATTTGTCTCCCACGGAAATACCCAAGAGTTTTTGTTCCGTCTTTTGATAAATCAAGGTGAACAAGAACCAATTGATAAACTAGACTTATATTCCCGAAGAACAACCTAGTATTATCAATCACCTCACAATAATCTAAATCGTATGATGGCGAAACTAGATATTATGGAATCACAAACGATGAGACGAAGATGTTTGTGATCACATTTTATCTTGACTATCGGAGAAATTAATCTCGAGCAAATCTTAGAGAAGATAGTACTCAAACGATAGAATCGGGCAATATCAGAACACGCAACTACAAGAGAAATAGTTGGTTCTGGCTTCACAATCCCAATGAAATCTTTGAAGTCGTTAACCAACAAGGTTTAGGAAAACCTAAGGTTAAAGGAGAATCGACTCTAGATTATGCAACTAGTAACACACATATGTGTGGGGATTAGGTTTCCCAGTTGCTAGAGTTCTCCTTTATATAGTTTTCAAATCGGGGTTTGCAATCTAAGTTACCTTGGTAACAAAGCATTCCATATTCACCGTTAGATGAAAAACCTGATTCAACCAAGCTAATATCTTTCAACCGTTAGATCGAACTTATCTTGCTACACACAAATGAAATGTACCATCATTTAGGTTTATGTAACCGTACCCAAACGTGTACACCTATGTTGGCTCAACATGGTCAACCGAAGTTAGCCATATGATTAACTCTCATATTAACCATATTCATCTTATTCCAAACTAGTTCAAATGACTCAAATGAAACTAGTTAAAGAGTCGTTCAATTGTTATATTCTCATATAAGTATACAAGAACACAATTGAAACAAAATCGGTTTGATTCACTCGAATCAATTCATGAACATTATAGTCACGGTTTGCAAAGATTGCATTCCTTATTATATAAATGTTTAAGTTCATGTACACAACCGATTTTAGAAAGTAACCCACTCAAGTACGCAAACGGGTACGCATACTTGAGTAGCCGGACTTGAGTTCGGTTACGCCAGTACGCGTACGGGTGCGCATACTACAACACATTCCAAACTCCAGCAGAAATTCACGGAAGTGAACTCTCTGCCAGTATGCGTACAGTATGCGTATAGTATGCGTACATGCACGCATACTTGCCCTCATCAGTAACCACCAGTACGCATACGTCTACGTACGCATACTTCAGGTTCCCGGTTTTGGATTTGTACAATAATGTGATTAACACACTATGCTTATATCCAAACATGGTTACATGATTCTAAACTCTTTATTTCAATCATTGAAACTTTCTTAGAGGACGTTATATAGTTGTTGTTCAGAAGCTATTTTTCGTCAAAGTGATTTTCAAGTTATTGAAATTATCATAATAAAACATTCCAAGACAACACCAAATGATTGTATCACACAAATCATATAAGATGTAACTCGGCAATTTTCATATGATCTTATTAGGATTTTCATCACGAATGTAAGATGAATTCGGCCAAAGCGAAAGCTTGCCAACACATATTCCGAGAAATATATAAGCGAGATAAACTGAGCTCGAAATCTCAAATGTGTATAATAGATAACTATATCGTAACACGACTTATGTCTCAATATAGGAGATATAGTAGAAATAGACTTTCCAAGTGATAGATAAGTTTCAGTCTCCACATACCTTTTGCAGATGAAGTTCCACAAGCTCCCCTTAGTAGTTCTTCGTTTCAAGAGATGAACGCCGTGAAGTCTAAAGCTCAACTACACAATCTATGTCCTAGTCCGAGACATCTAAATAGGCTAGAAATCAAGACTCATAGTTTTGATCACTAACATTGACAAAATGCTTGAGATAGCAACGCATGCGAGTTCGACCGAGCAATGCTCTAACATACTCCCTCCATCCCACTAAGATGACCTAGTTCAAGTTTTGCACAATTCTTAAGGCAAGGAATGAAAGGGAGTATTTTTTTTCCAATTATACCCTTATGATAATAATTTTTAAAATTTAGAATCGATTTATCTCTCAAACTATACGATGGATTTTCGTAAAATTTGTATCTTGAAAAGCATTTTAAAACACCTACGTAATGAATATAAATATGGATATCAAATTATACATATTTCTTATACTACCGATAATCAATCAAAAGGATAATTTTAGAAATATCCCCTTATTTAATGAAATAGGTCAACAATTAATAGTGGGACAAAATTTTAAACCAAGTAGGTCATCTAATAGTGGGACGGAGGGAGTATCTTTGTATTCTTCCGCTTCCAACACAAAATGGTAATTCAGACTTAGGTTCAGTATCTTCTTCTTCGGATTGCACTTCCAATTTTCTTCATAGTTAATGCAAATATCTCTCTCAAATCTCAAGAACAAATCTCTTTCAAATCTCAAGAACAAAATATCAATTTACCAAAACAAATCAATCTTCAATCTCCTGAATCAAAACCCCCAATTTCGCTAAGTTGAACCCAAATTTCTGAATCAAACAAAAACCTAACTCAATGATCGAATCAAAACCCCAATTTCGCTAAACCGAAATTCAATATCTAAATCAAACAAAACCCTTATTTGATGAATCAAACCAAAACCATTAATTTTACTGAATCACACCAAAACCCCTAATTTTGTTTGAACCGGTGATGTTGAGTTATAGTGGTGGTGGTATATGGTGATGCTAAGAGATAAGAAACGATGAAAAATGGATATGAAGAAATATAGATCACTGAACATGATTCTGGAAACCAAAAATACAAATCGATCAAAAAATAATTGAAACCCTAGATTTCAATTGCAGGTATGCCATCTGTTTATGTACCACTTGAAAAGGTGTTCTTGTTGATGTGAATTTTTGATGAATATGATACATTACAGTTTTTTTTAATATTGATCATCGTTGCTGTTGATATCTTTGTTCCTCTCTCGGAATTCAATATTGATCCCACGGCTTCCACAACTGTTTTCATATTGGTATTCATTCGAGCAGTTATTTATATCATTGTTGTGACTCTATCTTAGTGATGAGTATATTCCTACGAACCATTAATTTTATGATAATTAATACTACTGGATGATGAGGATCCGTTTGAACCGTACCGTAATTTGGATCGTTCTCTTTGTTTTCTAGCCATGATGACATGCCAATGATTCTTTAACAGCGTTATCTGTTCTACCAGGGAAGAGTCGTGAAATTAAAGCCCATTTGTTCCCATGAACGTGATGAGCTCCAAGAAGCCTTTCTTCTTCTTCCACTGAGAAGGGTCTTCTGTTAATTCGTGGTCTAATAGGTTAAACAATCTCTATCTACAACTCTTTCCATGTATATCATCATTAGTGATCATCTTTGTAATTACTTTGTTTAGTTAAGGGTACAATGGTAACTTTGTTTAGATATTAGATTTTATTTAACATTTTCTATAATTACTACACGGAAGTCAATATTTAACAGAGTCAACACAGGTCAACGTTGATCTTTAGACCAAACGCAAAGGCTGGACAAATGTTAGACCAAACCCAGGTTTTGGCCAAAATCTGAGTACCAAAAACCAAATAACCCACCCCTAAGAGCAACTGCAGTGGGCGACCAAACCCATTTATTTGGTCTCTGAACCAGGCGTAGCGGGACGGACCATCGACCAAATCCCAGACTAAATCAACAGTGGGCGATTATATTTGGTGGTGACTCAAGACCAAACCCAAATTTTAGTCGAGCGTTGATATAGTGTTCGCCCCACAACAAGCGTTGATATAGTATTCGTCCCACACCAGGCGGACGTAAAGTCTACGCCCCACAGCAGGCGTAGTTTATACCCCGCCCCATATATATATATATATATATTTTTTTTAATTTATTGTGGGGCGAGGTTTATACCTCCGCCCCACTCAAAAGTTTAGAATTGTTATATGGGGCGTGGATTATACCAACGCCCCATTGTTTTGATTTTTTTTTTTTTTTTTTTTTTTTTTTTTTCGTCACCGGGCGAACGTATACCCACCGCCCCACATCGGCGTGACGTATACTTCACGCCCCACACCAGGCGTTGGTATAGTTTACGCTCCACCAAAATTTAGTCTTCCTCCCACTGCGTCACTCAACGGACTAAACCCAAATTTAGTCTTTTTTTTCCCTCTTTGGTATTTGGTTATACTCGCACCACTGCAGTTGCTCTAATTAATAAGTAAGTCCTAACCACAATGAGCAAACCAGAGCACCAAATCTCCCAAGGAGAAAGGATGAAGTGTTGTAGTCCCTTATTGCAACATTAGGGCAATTCCTATGGGAATGAACAAACCCATTCTTTTGTTGAGCCAGGTGGATGACCAAATTGGTTTTTCCACTATGGCAAAGCACACAACGGTTGATCACTAAGCGCCCGAACTAGAGACACACGCCAGCATGTGAATGTCAAACTCCAGCGTCAGAATAAGAAGCGCCGGCGTTCGTAAATCAAACACGGCGCTCTACTTTCAAGCGCTGGCGTTTGTAGAAAACACGCCAAAGGGTAGTTTTTAAAAATTCAAATTTCACTTTTTATCTCTATAAATTACCATCATCTTCAAACAATTCATTTACACCAAAATTCATTTTTCTTGAATTTTGTCTTCTAAGATCTATTTCAATTTAGTCTATTGTTGGTGAAATGGCTGAAAAGGTGATTACACTTTTTTGCGATGCAAAACTTGAAGCCGCTGTTTCTAAGATATGTGGGAGTTTTAAAAAGATTTAAAATTGTAAGAGGGAAGTGCAAGTTTTGAAGTTGCTCCAAGAAAATGTTCCGCTAAAAGGCAAAGAAGAGCTCCAGTTTTGAAAGTTAACAACAAAAAATTCAAAAACAAAGGCGAAACTGTCAAAGAGTGCGTTGAATGGAAGATACGTCAAATGAAGATAAACATGAGGCTAAACTTGTACTTGATTTTTATCGAGTGCAGTACAGATGTGCTTGAGATTGACCATCTTTTAGAATTCAAAAACACGCTTCGTAACGAAAAGGTTTACCGTTAGCTTTCTCCCAATTATCAAGAGCTGTTTGGATCACTTCATCTTCAGTTACACCGATGAACTTTTCTCGATGAATTTCCATTACCAGAGCAAGAAATGGCTGGACTGCAAGCTAATATATTGAAAACAAGCACGCAATCGACGAGCATATCGGTTTCCTGGGTTTCCCGTCAGTGAGACGAACATTGAAAAAAAGTTTTCCCAAAAATAGGCGTCTTGAAACCCCATACCAGTGATTATCATATGAAAAAAATATACTTTGCATATAGTTATATCCTCTTCTTCAGTAAACTTGGGACCACGATTTCTAACAGACATTTCTGCAGAGTGAGGGAGATTAAGAGTTTTAGAAAAAAAAAAAAAAGATGTGATTTTGGAGATGAGAAGAATGAAATTTATAGGTCGAGAAAGAAAATCGAGCCGTTGGAAATCTAGCCGTTGGCGTTTGTAAAACCGCGTGGCTTTCCTTTAAGCGCCCGTTTGAATTACCATATAGGAGTTGGCGTTTGTAGTAAAACCGCGCGACTTTACTAAAACCGCCCATTTGAATTACCAACGCCTATCTTTTTGTTATAAATACAACACTATGGGGTGGCCTCTCAACCAAACCAACAGATTTCTTTCTCTACATCCACCATGTTTTCTAAAGGCAAAGCGAAGCAAATATTATGTGTCGAAGAAAAAGAGGTTTGTCCATTATTTTTCATGGGTAACCAAAGTCTTATGCAATGCCCTTGGATGTATTCAAAGTTTCCGCGGGAAGGTTGTTCACGCATCAGAATGGTGATTGAATCACAACCGGAAAATCTCAGGTATTTGAAATGTCAAGACCGCAACTGTCCAGAGTGGGCTGATTGAAATTGAAGGACAAATCGATTCACTATGGTACTATGTTATTTAGTTCGCTGTTTACGATTATCTAAAACCAAACATGTGGATGTCTTCACAGTTGCACCATCAATATCATAAGTAATTTAAATTTTTCCTGGATTATATTAAACATTGCACCGCCAATCTCATAAATAAAAACATACTGCATTGAACAACCACATCAAACATGAGAGTAAAAGAAGTACATTAGATTAAAACAACGACTACATAGGCGTCAATTCTCGGTGGATGGTGGAATTCCTAGGGCGATGTAGGGATCGTATCTGTTGAGTACTCTAAGAATGTTGCATGGAAGTCGAAAGGATGACCTCTGTGAGATACTGGCTACATCGCTAGAGTTCTGGGTTCCACTTCATGTTCGGCTTCACCGTTGAGCTTATTTTTGTGATTCTCAATTACTAAAGCGACGAACTCCAATACATGGCTACTAATTGAACTACAACAATGCGACAATAAGTGAGAATCACGCCTATGGATGTTCCCCGTTTCAGCGGTGAACATTATATAAACTTTCTCCCAGAAAGTCAACGTCGATACGGCTACATCATCAAAGACAGCTTCTTGTGTGTGAAAAACAAAGGCTCTATAAATAGCTAAATCCTCTTGTTGAATGAATCTAACACCACGAACTCTGGGAGGCATTTTTGTAGATGATTTGAGAGTGAAGAATGTGTAGAATGTGTGTTTGAGAGTGAAGAATGTGTGAATTTAGAGTTGAAATGAGGAGTATTTATAGAACTCAAAAATTATAGCCGTTAGATCGCAAAAGTTTTCAGCCATCCAGATTTAGTCGTTGGCGCTTTTGTGTCAAACGCTGGCGATTTTAATGGAGACGTTGGCGTTCAAAATAAGAACGCGCGTTGGAAAGAAAAGCGCCAGCATTCTTGGCTCAAACGCCAGCGTCTTTGGCAAGCTCGCCCGGTCTTTCATCAGGCGCGTGCTAAGTGGTGCAACTCAATGTTCAAACGAACAAATTTGTTGGTTTGAAGATCCATTTTTCATGTTTTTTGAGTCCATAGTGGGAGCAAAATAAACAAACTTGAAATTTGTTCATTCCGTAGGAAGTGCTCTTAGCAAATATGATGACTCATGGAATAAGTCAGACATGTTACTCAAAGTCTCAAACCATACATAAGAGGTCATGTTTTTCTACGTAATAAGACAGTTTTCATGCTTTCGGATATTTGTAGTGGATTATAATTGTGGAAATTTCTGAGGAACCCAAGTTTGGTTCCTCTCTCTTTTAGAAACCCATCATTAAGATGGTATATATGTGTAGCCCAAAATTCATAGTGTACGGCTAAGATTATTACTTTTAGATTTGATTTGTAATTCTAAATTTTAAGATGAACTTAATTAACTTTCATTAGTTAATTATTATTTAGAAAATTAAAAAAAATCGCTGATTTATAGTGGTCAATTAATGAGCAATTTTTGTGTGCGTGAATGGTGGGCGGTTTCCTTTTTAACCTCACCGTTCCCTTTATCTAGCATATCACAA
>JAJJWW010004095.1:0-162244 GCA_023531295.1 Papaver armeniacum
ATAGGTTGATATAAAAATCGTGGTGTATTTTGGTACCCTCGTCTTTTTAGTTGTATCAACTCTTTTTCATATGTTTTTTTTTTTTATTTTCCTAGCTCCGACATCATAAGCTCTAATAACTATACCAATTGCCCAAGGCTCCTTGCGGTCACCTTTCGGTTGGTCTGAATACACAGATTCGAGGACTAGGATATTGATTGGGGCTCATCATGGTTCGTCAAATGAAAATTTTCAAGGCCTCATTTTCATTTAGCTTATGCTCACGCTAATGTTGTTTCTTTTAAAAGTGAGATTCTCCTTTCTTATGATAAGAAAAAGTTTCATGATACATTCGTGACACTGTGGACAAGAACTAAAGGTATATATCTTTGCTCTCTCGTGTGTTCTTGTTTGTGCTATTTAGCTAATAAAAGTTGGTGATTCTAGAAAACTAGCTGCTAAGTTATCTTAGTTTTAAACTTATGTTCGAACTAGTTGCGTCATGTATATTTTGTTGATTAATATGAGATATTGGGGTAAACTAAGAAAGCAGTTAGACTTCTTAAACCGTTGTTGTCCTTACCAACTCTTAGAGTCTTATATGTTGAAAGAATAGACGCAATGTAGGATTAATTGAGAAACATTATAGTGATTTTATACAAGCTCTAATTTAGCATATAAGGGTGATCTTTGAGGAAGAAAAAAAAAATCGGCTATATAAAGTTTGAATAAAAAAACGAAACATTATACTACAATAATTTTATTCTTAGATTACTGTTCTTTGTAGATCTAGTAGTTGTAATACTTTTACTTTTAGATTACTTTTATTTGTAGATCTAGTAGCAGGTTGGAATGAAAAAATTTATCATATGTAATGTCTTTTTGTTTCGTGGGTAGGGGTGAGCATGGGCCGGAATGGACCAATTATCACCTTATCCAACATCCAATCCAGTTCATTACGAATTTCAAATTTGGCATCCGCATCCAATCCATCGTCCAACGGATTTGCATCCAATTGATACACGGATGGACGGATTGGATGCAGACAATCCAATGGATTTTTTTTTACAATTAAAATTTATAGTGGAAAAATAAAGGCAACAATTTATGGATGTTTTTAGAAATAAGATTACATTGTTTAAGTGTTTAAAATTGGACTTAAGTGTAATACTTTGAAGTTACTCAAATTTTGAAGAGGAAGGAAAATCTGACCGCTTTGAAATAAGATGTTTTTGGTGTATGAGGTCAATTATGTCCACCTATACGTATATTGGTCTTGTATCTTATAAGCTCATCGAAGTATGACATGAAAGGAATACTTAATTTGGAAAAAAAAAAACAAATGTATTAACTTCATATTTATACTGAGGAAGTTTGATAAAAATATGTACTAACGGGTCTGGATGTCCAACGGATTTTCAAGATTGCACCCAGACTCAATCCGTAATCCGTTGAATTTCAAAAATTTCATCCACATCCAACCCATTAATGAATGGTCTGAAGACTCGAACACCCATCCGCAAAATTACGGATGGTCCCTGTCAAATCCGCAAATTCTAGTCCAAATGCTCACCCATAGAATCATGGTTACGAAGTGGCAATTTGGATGAAAGTATCCAACCAAGTGATCAAACTCAAGGCCCAAACTCTAAGAACCTTCTTCTTTCTTTGTCTGTTATTCCTAGGGTTCATCAACGGATGGGTGGATGTGGATTTGGCACCACCCACACCCAATCCATTAAAATGACGGATTTATAAATGCATCAGCGGCCAATCCATTACCTGGCGGGTTTAATACCCACGGATGAGCAGGTGAACCAAAGATTACGAAACAAAAATATTAATTATTATGCATGCTCAGCAGTGAGAGCATGAATCCTAAATCAAAAGTAAATATTTCAATGTAATTCATCGATCCACATAAATCGTATATATGAACAACTGTATATCATGACCGATCAACTGTATGCATTAATATTTCTTCAACTTCTCATCCCATGATACGAGTAACAGTGTTCTTTTTAGTCCCATGACAATAATTTTTTTTTTTCATATTTACGTTGTGAATATAGCTTCCATTTTTTATAGTAAATGTTGATAACTTTGACTGTTAAAGCAAGATCAAATAGAATCATACTATTGTTGTTAGTTGCTTTAAAAAATGACTCATGTGAGTGCATTAAGTCATGTGATGGACCGTGAAGAAAGGAAACTAGTAATTGTTTTTTTTTCTAATTTGAGACATTGGATATTAGTCCACATGAGCTAACTCTACAAGTCTCAGTCTTGCCAAATATGTTAGTTGGCATAACTTTCACTGGACCGGGTGTCGAACGGATGGGTGATGTACCACCCGTATCCAACCTGTAAAAATAGTCGGTTTTAGAAATTCATCCACGTCTAATCCACCAAATTACGGGTTGGGTGTCCACCCACTAAATTCCAGTTTGGGCCGGGTGAAATTCACGGGAATGAACGTTTGGCTCACCCCAATTGATTCCTACCGCTCCGTAAACCCACTAAATTGAACCACCGATCCCCACAATCCAAACCCTAAACGAAAATTGATACTTTCTTTCTTTCTTTCTTTTCGTCTTTTTATAAATAGGTTTTATAATCTTTCATTTTCGGTTTAGGTTCTTTTTCTTATTTATTTATTCCTAGTTTTTCTTCCTGACATTTTTAGAGGCGACCCCAAAAGAATTAGGGGCGATTTTTTTATTCCCAACTCATATACAACGTTAAGGGATGTCCCAAAGTTTAGTAGAATACGTTAATGCCCTTCCATAATCGGAAGTTAATTTGTGCCCGATTGTTCATATTAAATCGGTAGTTAAGTAATGCAAATATACTACCGATTAATATCAATTTGTGCCAAATGCGTATCTGGCTTCTATCACAATCGGTAGCCACATGAACCTCACGAGACTACCGATTGTTAAAGTATAGAAATAATAAAATGTAAAAATTAGGAAATTCGAGATGGTATTAACTATAAAATAAATCTTAAGAATTTTGTCATATGGAAATTTGGGGTTACTATAAAATCGGACGAAAAATAAAAGTGGTAATTGAACTTTTGTCCCTACTTTTGATGGTCTACACAAATATCCTTATCACATAATAATTTTGTCCCTCTTTATCTAAAAGCCCATCAGGGGCCCAATAACAAATTATTAACTTCCAAATATACCCCCTGTGTGTTATCTTCTTTTTAATTTCTCAAAACTTCGTTTTTTCTTCTTCTCGTATTTCTCTTTCAAGAACCACCAACGACTCTGCAACTACCACCACCGGCTCCGCCGCCGCCGCCGCCACCACCACGTCCATCGCTATTAGCAATGATCTATCTATCTACCTACTATCTATCTTCTTCTTCTTCTTTTCTTATTAGCAGCGACATCTCGAAATTTTTCCTCAATTTCCATCGCTCCACCACCGCCAGTAACATCTCCATCGCTCCACCACCACCAGCAACATCTCCATCGTAACCATAACCACCACCACCACCTCCTTAGTCACCATCTACATCTCCATCTTTACAACAGATTCATGAATCAGATTTATTAAATTTGAAAACGAGATAGATCTGTGATTTATTAGATTTGATATCAACCTCGCAAACCTTGGAAGAACCAGATAAAGTCCCAGACGAGGAAGAAGTCTTTCCTGTTCATCTGAAATCTATCATGTTCTCAATTTCAGAAATCTAAAAGTGGTCTGTGGGCGAAAACCTTTGCATCAGCTTCTCCACGGCGATAATCATCATCGATGAACATCATCTAATGCAAGTATTTTAATCTGTGCTCATGGTTTGATGTGGCGGACCTTACAGAGGACTCTCCTAGTGATATGGAAGGCTTAGATGCTTCAGCAGCACATGTTGCAAATCTGTTATCAACAGAGCCCTACACGGAATTGTGAATTCGTAAAAACTGCATGTTGGTGGTGAAAAAACGGAAGAGAAGAAATGTAAATTAAAGTTGTTGTTGTTGATTAAGGATATTTACTTAATTAGAGGTAATAATCATGTTTATCTCCTTTTGATTTTTCATTTTCTTATACTAAAGTCGATAAAATTGGTGTTGGATTTTGGTTTTGGTGGTGTGGTGGTGGTGGTTGTGGTGCTGTAGATGTGTGATTTGTTGGTGGCAGTATTGGTATAAGTTGTTGTTACAGATATTGGATCAACTATGGTTGTTGATCCAACTGCAATGGATAAACATCCACTGTTGATCCAACTGAAATGGATAAACATCCATTGTTGATTCAATTGAGGTTGGTTTTGAAGCTGGTCTTGGAGTTGTTGGTCTTTATGAAGCTACATGTAATGAAATATGATGGTTATATGGGTTGAAGCAGGCAGTGATTGATGCGTGTCGTAGGTGCAATCAAATTAATTCAAAATTTCCACTCAATTAAAAATAATATAATGGAAGTCAAGTTCGTTCCCACGAGGAGCAAGTGATCTTAGTTGTAAAAGTTGTCACGAAAGGGGGGTGTAAAAAGCAAAATAAAAATAAACAAAGCAATTAAAATCGAAAGTTGAAAGATGAAAGCAATAAGAGAGACGAGATCAAGGAATCCTTCTTCGTTCGAAACAATGAATCAAGTTATGTTCTATTCTACTTGTTATTAGTCACAAATTATCACCAACCGTAGGTAAAGCGCTAGCTCGGTGCTAAACCCCTAAATCCCTTGTATCACCGGACACGGAAGTTCTCGACTACCGGATTCTAATCACCAAGCCACCTAGAATTAGCTCAACCTAGATGTAACTTGGCTCATGCATTAGGTTTTGTGAATTTCTTAGGTTGATATTAGTAGTTAGACTCTTAGCTCAAGGTCCACTTGCTAACGTTGTTTCTACACACAATTGCTCCACGGAATCCCTCCGCAAGGTCTCGTGTTTGCTACTTATGTAAAGAGTCAAGAAACGATTACTTATCTCCTAACTTTCACTAGCTTTAGATCGAATTAACAAATCAATTTAGCGTGCACTCCAAACAATCTATCAATCAATCATGAGTGTCTTTAAGATCACTCCTATTAGTAAAAACAAACGATAATTATGTGAAAAACTTCAAGATAGAATTTGAAAACAAAAACTTAAATCATATGTTAAGAACTAGAATTCATCCTCAATCAATAAAATTAACTACTCATGTTTAAAGAGTTCACACAAAGAATAAGAAAAGTAAAGTGTTGTGTGTGTAGAGATGTGTAAAAGATGTAGAAGACTTCTCTATTTATAGGCTTCAAAATTCTCCAACTCTTCCAAGGATTAGAATCCTTTTCCTTTTGCAATTCAACTTCCAAATTCAAGTCTTTCTCTTCTTCCACCTTCTCTTTCCTCATTTGAGTCCAATTCTCCATCCAATTCCTAGCCAAAGTCTTCACACCCATGAGAGAAGTCCATAGAAAATTCTGGAATTTTTGGCTCGTAGGAAAATGGGATTGTGGCGGAATCCGGCCGGAATTGTCGCCCGGCATGCCACAGAAAAAGTTCACCGTCGTCGGGAGAATATTCGACGGAATATTCCGTCGATCCTCCGTTAGGACTAACGGTCAAAAAGTCGACCAGTCGAGTCAAACCGTTAGTCACGGGTCAAGGGTCAAGGAGAAGGAGTGATCGAGTCGGAAGCAAAGTCGACTAGCTAACTCTACTGATAGTACTAGCCGTGCTACTTGCCCAGGCCAAATCTGTTGCAGCACAATCATTGTGCTTCATCAGTGCTCTCCAGCCATGATGGCCCTGCACTATTCTCATCTGTAGCTCACTTCTACCACCACCAACACAGCATCATTATTGTCTTGCAAGCCCTGCCATTGCTCAGTTCCATTCTGTGCCAGCACAACCACCAGTTTCATCTCACTGCCTCAGTGCTAGCTTCACAATCCACTACCCTTGTGCCTCGAACCATGACCAGCTGAGCAACAGCACCAGTTCTGCATCTTCTTAAGCATTACTGCCTCAATCTCCATCTCCCCTGCAATGCCATTTCAGGCCTTGCTCTCCATTGAGTTCAACCAACAACTTCCATTTTCACCTGCAATCTTACCAGACCTGAGGTTCTTACTCTGAATCCATCACACATGCGGCTGCATTCGCCAGAACCCATTCCATTAGCTTCATTACCAGGCATCTCAATGCATAACCTGGCCTGCCCTGTAACCTTCCCTGCAGCATCTGCTCTTGTAAGCCATTGTAACTTTACTTGTACTGAAATACACAGCACACTTAACCTGTAGTGCCAAACCTGCACACTGAGTTCAAGCCATTCTTCACTCACTGCAATTACCAGTGCCAACCACCAAGCTCTTCACTTCTTCATTGTCACTGCAGCTTCAACAGCATCCATAAACCACCACCTGCAATTTCATCTTAACTACACAGCAAATCCCTCTCTGCATTCCTTCCCTGAACTTAATCATACAATCAAAACACACCCATTCTCATAATCATTCATAATCTCAGGAGCACAATTAGTATGTGATTCATCTCCTAGAACACTGGCATCACACCACTTATCTTCCCTGGATTTCTTTGTCATACTGACCCCTGAACCCATCTCAGACCCATAGCAGCAGGAACTCATTCAATTTCTCCTCTCTATCTGAATCTTTCATCAACCATACCCGAACTCAAGCTTTAACCCATCACCTGTTGCATATGTCTGTTCTATGGCAGTAACAGATTCATCTTCTCTTCATCTCTGAGGTCTCTATCTCTCGAGCCTCACATCAGCAATTCTTCACAGACCCATCTCCCTGAGCTTCAATTACAGATCGAACCCTTTTTCGCCGAGCTCAAGAACACCATTAATGGTAACACAATAAACTCAGTCCTTGATTCGATTGAAACCCTAATCTCCACAACCAAAGACCTTCCAATGAAACCCATTATCGGTGAAACTCAAACCCATTCGATCTCTACAATCCATCACAACAACGATCATCAATACCACCTCCGGATCAGACCCATAACAGACCATTAATTTCTCCGATTCGATCCCTGTTCTTCAACAGCGCCACCAAGCAATCGATCTCCTCCTTCTTGATTAATCGAACTCAACATCCACCAGCTTCAGCTCTGCCTGACCTGCTCTGAGTTCGATCTCTCGATCGATTAATGGCGGCCACACAGCTGCTCACTTTAGTGTTGAATGATTGGGGAGAAACTGATTTCTCGAATTTAGCTAGGGCTTTAAATTGAGACGGCTGTTTGCACCCCAAATAGGAACCACCCCAGATGGTGCCCTTAACAAGATGTTACTTTTGATAAGGGCTAGCCAGTTGGCAGCCCCTTAACCACAGCTAGTCTGTCCTTGATAATCCTCAAAAATAGAGATGCCCCTTAACCTCAATTGGGCTCCATATATCAATCGCCTGTAAAATGACCTTTTTGCCCTTTTGGCTCAAATTGGGTGCTTTCTTCTTCTTTTCCTCCGTGCGACTCCAAATTAGCTACAAAACTCAAAACAAGCGTAAAATACATAATTTACAAGAAAAATAGCAAAGAAAGCATAAACTACTAGATAGTAAATTAGGTGTATTCTACACCTATCAAATTCCCCCACACTTAGACTTTGCTAGTCCTCGAGCAAATCAAACTAAAAACTCACAACTTCAAAGCGTCAAAGCGTCACAAGCATCCAAAGAGTTATGAGGACATAGAATTTCTGCATGCTAGTAATAAGAAGTTAGAAATACTAAAGAACATATTCTCATTCTTAAATGTTGAGTGAGAAATAACCACACCATAATGAGAGAACGCGTGTTTGAGAAACGATCAATAAGCATTTCGCCTCGACTTCTGCCTCACCAAATAAGATTTTATGATAATTGCACTCAAAAAAGACGGCTTTTTTATGGGTCACACATGTGTGCAGGTAAGAATGAAGATAGAATTCCCGCAACACGTTGAATGGTGGGAAGGACATCTTCCGAAATATTTTTAAAAACCCACATCTTTTAATATTTTGAAAAACCATTTTCCGACGATCTCTAAGAAAGGAAATCAACCATTTTTATCGAGGATGAGATTACTTACTTACCTTTCACATCCGATCGCCAATTATGATAACACCACTCTCACGGCATCCAATAGAAACGTCTTCCGCTCCTTATCTCGATCTTCATGGTCTTCGTCTTCGGTTTCAACTATAAACCCTTGAATTTCATAAATCCTTAACAATTTGTAACCTTTACCTTGAAATCCTTGTCGCTTGAAACTTCCTTATATATTTTTTCTTCCCCACGGCTTATAAAAACAAATATTTCTCTTGTTTTTTTTTTTTTTTTTTTTTTTTTGAACAAGAGAAATAAAATACAAAAATAAACCATGGCCGTGGGAGAAGTATTTTACCGCTTGATTCTTCACAACTTGTATCGTCTTGAAATCATAAACTTTCAAAAATTCTCACCTTTTAATTTTCTTCGCTTTCATGAATAAGTCTTCATACTTGGATATAAAATTACCTCATTGTATTGTAAGTCTTCAACATATATGTGAATCCGCTCATTTGATGTTGCTTTTACTTGTATCTGAAATTTGCTCTTTTTCCCGTTTTGTTGCTTATAAACCTTAAACTTTTTCCAACTTTCCAACTAGATTTTTATGTCGCTCCTTGTTGATGATGAATGTGTTTCTATGGATCCGTTGTTGTCGTGAGAGAGAATGGTGCTAATCTGCAAATCGAACTACAAGAAGGTGGCTTTCATCCATGGACGTCACCCTCATGATTGACAAAATTAGCACTCAAGAGATCAAAGAGTAGTGCTTTTAGTGGTGGGAAGTTGGGTAGCTCACCATTCTACCGGAATTAACGATGGTGACACACACTCAAAGAAGCTCTTTAGTAGATGGAAAATTTCTGGTCGGTGCCTCTCATGATATGAATACGGGTAGTCTCCACTAATGATTGATAAAGCAACTCTAATAACGCACTCCTCCTGCACCAAATTCGCATCACCGGCATGATTAAATCCATTATTTAACACTCAAACAAACAAGAAATCCGAATGTAGTTCTCTAACATTTCCAAGTTCAATTATGTCGGTCAAAAACTCTATGTAAACATACCTAGAAGTATGCTAGGGACTCTAAAATCTTTAAAAGTTGGAATTTTTAATTAAAACTTTTTTTTTTTTTTTCAAAATTTTTTCATTTTTTTGTAATTTTTGTTTTAAAAACATGCTTAACCACTCCCCACACTTAAACCTTACATTGTCCTCAATGTAATTGAATCCCTCTAGTAAAGTCAAGGTGGGAAATTGTAACATGATAAGAAACAAGAAAAAAAAATAACAAAAAGCAAAAAGATAAGAAATACAAAACCGATGGGTTGCCTCCCATTAAGCGCTTGTTTTAAAGTCGACGGCCCGACTTTAGCTCTTGCAAGATTCATTAGCCCGGATCAATCTCTTTCACGGGAAAACATGATTTCACATCACTAGGTATCGCGTTGTCTCAAAGATATTGAAGTGGATGAGTGTACCATCAAACTCCATAGTCAAGGTGCCATTTTGGACATCAATCTTTGTTCCGGCGGTGCTTAAGAATGGCCTACCCAAAAGCAAAGGTGTAGACTTGGAAGAATTCTCATCATTCATGTCTAAGACATAGAAATCGGCCGGAAATACAAGCTTATTAACCTGCACCAAAACATTCTCAACAATCCCTTTCGGGTAAACATTAGATCGGTTAGCAAGTTCAAGAACTACCCCGGTTTCCTTAAGAGGACCGAGATTCAAAGAATCATAAATCGAGGAAGGCATAACATTCACCGACGCTCCCAAATCTAGCAAAGCTCGGGAGTAAACCTTGTTTTACCAATTGTGCAAGGTATATTGAAACTACCGGGGTCCTTTAATTTTGGTGGGAGTTTGAGAATAAACGCCGAAGCATTCTCCCCACACTCATGACTTCATTCCCTTTCAACCTTTTCTTCTTCATGCACATCTCCTTTAAGAACTTTGCACAACGAGGAATTTGACGAAGAGCTTCTATGAGTGGAATATTGACTTGTACTTTCTTAAAGATTTCCCAAATATCCATGTATTCCAAGTCTCTCTTTGATTTAGCAAATCGGCTAGGAACGGAGGTGGAGTTGTGAAAGTAGGAACCGTCTCCTCGGGTTGATTGGTTGGCGATGTTTTCTCCTTTGGTGCGGTTTCAATTTCCTCTTTCTCATCATACACCTTATCTTGTTGATTTGGTTGCTCCACATGTGTCCCACTCCTCAAAGTAATCGCATTAACGCTCTCTCTTGGATTAACAATTGGTTGTGAAGGAAGATTTGTGGATGCTTGCGCTTTCAATAAGTTTACATCGGTCGCTAATTGCCCCACTTGAATTCGTAAATCCTTGATTGCGAATCGGTCTTTTGTTGATTTTGTTGAAACATTGACGTAATACTTTGCATCATGACATTAAGCTTATCATCAATTGAAGATCCTTGTTCCTTTACTTGAGGTTGGAATTGTTGTTGAGAACCACCTTGTTGTTGAGGTTGGAATCGTGATTGTTGGAAACCACCTTGTTGCTCATATGGATTGGGAGCCGCCGCTTGCTTATTTGCATAGCTAAAGTTAGGATGATCCTTCCACCGGGATTGTAAGTATTCGAGTATGGATCGTACCTTGGCCTTTGATTCGGATATAAAGCATTCACTTGTTCGGTCTCATTATCAGGAATAATTACATGGCAATCCGTTGCATCATAATCTCCATGTTACTCATCCTTTGATCAAGATGTGATGATGAATCACTAACTTCATGCACTCGCCTAACCATTGGTTCATCCCTTGTGTAGAATTGTTGCGAGTTTGCCGCCATACTTTCAATTAATTGGTAGCTTGGGCCACCGTCTTGTTCATTAGTGCACCACCACCACGGCGTCAAGAAGAGACCTATCACTTGTGTGGAGAGCTTCATAGAAGTATTGGAGTATCATAACGTCACTAAATTGATGGTGTGGACAGCTTGCCACCAACCTCTTGTATCGCTCCCAACATTCATACAATGATTCTCCCACTTGTTGTTTCAATCCACAAATCTCCTTGCGAATTTGAGTAGCTTTGGATGCGGGAAAATATCTCTCGAGGAAAAGTTTCTTCATCCCATTCCATGTTGTGATACTTAGGAAGGCAAATAATATAACCATTCCTTAGCATTACCCGCCAAAGAAAACGGGAAAGCTTTCAACATTGCTCCATCCGCATTGGTATTCGGTGGAAGCATGGCCATAACTATGGTATAGAAGTCCATAAGATGTTTGTTTGGGTCCTCATTAACCATGCCATGGAACTTTGGTAACTCCCTAATCAACCCCGGCTTGATCTCAAAAGTTGAATTAGTTTGGATACACCATTGTTGTGTGTCTAGCTTGTGAGAAGCTAGGTCCTTGAGTGTACGATCAGCCATCGCTTCTTCCTCTATGTCCGAATCTGCGAATTCACTTGATGAAGAAGGAGGAAGTGGAGTGTTAACCGCACGAATGAAATCCTTTAGGTGAGTGCCCGATCGAAGACGTATTGGACTCGGTCTGCCCCCTTTAAGCATTCACCAAAGGTATAGCACCTGAAATAAGATTCTCGAAAACTAAGTTAGATACGGTAGAGAATCTAACAAAGCAAGAATAAAGCAAAAAAGAAAAATAAAAACAACTAAAAATCGCCCGTTGCTATTAGTCACAAATTATCACCAACCGTAGGTAAAGCAGCTAGCTCGAGTGCTAAACCCTAAATCCCTTGTATCACTAGGACACGGAAGTTCTCGATCTAGGATTCTAATCACCAAGCCACCTAGAATTAGCTCAACCTAGATGTAACTTGGCTCATGCATTAGGTTTTGTGAATTTCTTAGGTTGATATTAGTAGTTAGACTCTTAGCTCAAGGTCCACTTGCTAACGTTGTTTCTACACACAATTGCTCCACGGAATCCTCCGCAAGGTCTCGTGTTTGCTACTTATGTAAAGAGTCAAGAAACGATTACTTATCTCCTAACTTTCACTAGCTTTAGATCGAATTAACAAATCAATTTAGCGTGCACTCCAAACAATCTATCAATCAATCATGAGTGTCTTTAAGATCACTCCTATTAGTAAAAACAAACGATAATTATGTGAAAAACTTCAAGATAGAATTTGAAAACAAAAACTTAAATCATATGTTAAGAACTAGGAATTCATCCTCAATCAATAAAATTAACTACTCATGTTTAAAGAGTTCACACAAAGAATAAGAAAAGTAAAGTGTTGTGTGTGTAGAGATGTGTAAAAGATGTAGAAGACTTCTCTATTTATAGGCTTCAAAATTCTCCAACTCTTCCAAGGATTAGAATCCTTTTCCTTTTGCAATTCAACTTCCAAATTCAAGTCTTTCTCTTCTTCCACCTTCTCTTTCCTCATTTGAGTCCAATTCTCCATCCAATTCTAGCCAAAGTCTTCACACCCATGAGAGAAGTCCATAGAAAATTCTGGAATTTTTGGCTCGTCGGAAAACTGGGATTGTGGCCGGAATCCGGCCGGAATAGTCGCCGCCGGCCGCCTGAAAAAGTTCACCGTCGTCGGGAGAATATTCGACGGAATATTCCGTCAGTCCTCCGTTAGGACTAACGGTCAAAAAGTCAGACCGTCAGTCAAACCGTTAGTCACAGGTCAAGGGTCAAGGAGAAGGAGTGACCGAGTCGAACCAAAGTCGACTAGCTAACTCTACTGACCGGGTACTAGCTGTGCTACTTGCCCAAAGCCAAATCTGTTGCAGACAATCATTGTGCTTCATCGAGGTGCTCTCCAGCCATGATGGCCCCGCACTATTCTCATCGTAGCTCACTTCTACCACCACCAACACAAAGATCATTATTGTCTTGCAAGCCCTGCCATTGCTCAGTTCCATTCTGTGCCAGCACAACCACCAGTTTCATCTCACTGCCTCAGTGCTAGCTTCACAATCCACTACCCTTGTGCCTCGAACCATGACCAGCTGAGCAACAGCACCAGTTCTGCATCTTCTTAAGCATTACTGCCTCAATCTCCATCTCCCCTGCAATGCCATTTCAGGCCTTGCTCTCCATTGAGTTCAACCAACAACTTCCATTTTCACTTGCAATCTTACCAGACCTGAGGTTCTTACTCTGAATCCATCACACATGCGGCTGCATTCGCCAGAACCCATTCCATTAGCTTCATTACCAGGCATCTCAATGCATAACCTGGCCTGCCCTGTAACCTTCCCTGCAGCATCTGCTCTTGTAAGCCATTGTAACTTTACTTGTACTGAAATACACAGCACACTTAACCTGTAGTGCCAAACCTGCACACTGAGTTCAAGCCATTCTTCACTCACTGCAATTACCAGTGCCAACCACCAAGCTCTTCACTTCTTCATTGTCACTGCAGCTTCAACAGCATCCATAAACCACCACCTGCAATTTCATCTTAACTACACTGACAAATCCCTCTCTCGCATTCCTTCCCCAACTTAATCATACAATCAAAACACACCCATTCTCATAATCATTCATAATCTCAGGAGCACAATTAGTATGTGATTCATCTCCTAGAACACTGGCATCACACCACTTATCTTCCCTGGATTTCTTTGTCATACTGACCCCTGAACCCATCTCAGACCCATAGCAGCAGGAACTCATTCAATTTCTCCTCTCTATCTGAATCTTTCATCAACCATACCCGAACTCAAGCTTTAACCCATCACCTGTTGCATATGTCTGTTCTATGGCAGTAACAGATTCATCTTCTCTTCATCTCTGAGGTCTCTATCTCTCGAGCCTCACATCAGCAATTCTTCACAGACCCATCTCCCTGAGCTTCAATTACAGATCGAACCCTTTTTCGCCGAGCTCAAGAACACCATTAATGGTAACACAATAAACTCAGTCCTTGATTCGATTGAAACCCTAATCTCCACAACCAGCACCTTCCAATCGAAACCCATTATCAGTGAAACTCAAACCCATTCGATCTCTACAATCCATCACAACAACAGTCATCAATACCACCTCCAGATCGAACCCATAACAGACCATTAATTTCTCCGATTCGATCCCTGTTCTTCAACAGCGCCACCAAGCAATCGATCTCCTCCTTCTTGATTAATCGAACTCAACATCCACCAGCTTCAGCTCTGCCTGACCTGCTCTGAGTTCGATCTCTCGATCGATTAATGGCAGCAGCCCTGGCTGCTCACTTTCAGGTGTTGAATGATTGGGGAGAAACTGATTTCTCGAATTTAGCTAGGGCTTTAAATTGAGACGGCTGTTTGCACCCCAAATAGGAACCACCCCAGATGGTGCCCTTAACAAGATGTTACTTTTGATAAGGGCTAGCCAGTTGGCAGCCCCTTAACCACAGCTAGTCTGTCCTTGATAATCCTCAAAAATAGAGATGCCCCTTAACCTCAATTGGGCTCCATATATCAATCGCCTGTAAAATGACCTTTTTGCCCTTTTGGCTCAAATTGGGTGCTTTCTTCTTCTTTTCCTCCGTGCGACTCCAAATTAGCTACAAAACTCAAAACAAGCGTAAAATACATAATTTACAAGAAAAAATAGCAAAGAAAGCATAAACTACTAGATAGTAAATTAGGTGTATTCTACACCTATCAGTGATATTGGATCAACTATGGTTGTTGATCCATATATTTTGGATCAACTATGGTTGTTGATCCATCTATATGGGATCAACTACTGTTGTTGATCATTTGAACTCATGTTTTGTAGTTTAAATCATGTAAATTTGTTCTAATGTTGAACTTGTGGTGCAATGGTAGCATGACTGACTCCATGTCAGATGATGCGTGTTCGACTCACGCCAAGTTCACTCCATTTTACATGGATAAACTATCATTATTGATCCAATTTTACATGGATCAACTTCCATTGTTGATCCACTAAAATTGGATCAACTTCGACTGTTGATCCTTTTTTCTTGGATAAACTAGATAAACTTCTACTGTTGATGGTTTTGTTGGTGGATCTGAAACTGCAGCTGATGAACTGGTAGCATTTTTCCATCAGCATGGATAAACATCCATTGTTGATCCAACTGCAATGGATAAATTTCTAATGTTAATCCAACTGCAATGGATAAACATCCATTGTTTGATCCAACTGAAATGGATCAACTACTTTTTGTTGATACAAAAAAATTTGAACCAGTGATGGTGGTGGCGGCGTCGGTGGTGACGGTGGTGGTGGCGGCGGCGGTGGTGGCGGCGGCGACGGTGGTGGAGGCGGCGGCGGTGGTGGTGGCGGCGACGACGAATTTGTGGTGGAGGAGGACTAGTGGTGGTGTAATGGTGGCGATGAAGGAGTGGTGGTGGAATATTGGTGGTGGTGGCGGTTGGTAGGTGGTGTTTGTTGAACGGTGGTGGTGGTGGTGGTGCTAGTGGTGGTGGTGAAGTGGTAGATGAAGAAATTTGTTCCATTTTGAAATAAAGAAAAATATTACATGGATGAGGGTATTAAAGTAATCTAATATTAAATGGATAAGGTTATTAAAAAAGGAGGGACATATTTATTGTTGCATAAGGATATATTTGTAGGGAGTTAAAAGTAGGGACATATAATTAATATACCCAAAATAAAATGTCTAAACTAACAATTAGGAAATTCGAGAAATTCAAAATTTTAAGAATTTGGCTTAATTGAAATTTGGGGCTACTGTAAAAATCAATAGATAATGAGATGGTATTAACTACCGATTTCATTTCTTTTCTTTTCAACTTCAACTCCTCTTCTCTCTTCCTCTCCTCCGATTGCAGAGAGGAAAATTTTTTTCCCTCGTTTAACTCCGCTTCAATACATCGTTATCGTTAATCGTCGAATTGAATCATCCTCGATTATTCTCTATAAAGATGAAAAATAAGGAACGTAAGAAACCTCGAACTAAAAATGTTTTTCGTGGTGAAGATCCAAACATTGGACTGCATGCCCGTAATAAAGAGATTCTCACTGAAGAACACGAAGAACGCAAAGAACACGAAGAAGGTGAAGAAGATGAAGTCCCTGATGTAGGTGATTATGATAGCCAAACTCTCAAGCAACTTCAAATGGCCCCGATTAGGTAAGTTTCTACCATTTTTTTTTGGTTTCTATTGCTTCAATTCGACGAATCCATGATTTTTGTTTTTAGGGTTTTCGTTTATTACCCAGAATCGGTAGTTTAGTTAATGTTTTTAACTTCCGATTGTGGTTAAATTCTTCATTCCATTTAACGTTGGTCATATTCGGGTGATAAATTTTTAGGTTTCCTACCGACTGTATATAACGTTGTTCATTACTGATCCCTAAATTGACCATAATAGGAAGTTAAATGTGTTTTTTCCTTCTGAATATACTAGGGAAGTACAAGTTATAGAGACGCAGTAATCGGATGTTATGTTTTGTAATTTTCTTCCGATTGTTTAGGCTCAACAACTTCAGTATTTTCTGGACACAAAGTGATGCATATTCGGTAGAAATTAGTTTTGTATGGCTTCGGATTGTTGCGTATTCGGTAAGTAATAAAGTTTCTAATTTGTTTTTTGTAGTAAATAGGTTGTCGTTCACTCAGACGTGTTAGAGATTAAATTTAAAGGTTCAATGAAAATAATAAAAAAGAGAGTTACTGGGTCTAGGATTCCACCGAATTCATATCAATAGGTTCAATTATTTATTCTTCAACAATTATAGCTCAATAAATAAAACAACAAGGACTCTTATTTTTGCCAGTGTAGATTCTCCAAACATTAGTTATAAATCGTAAGCATGGGACATCAAACATCTAAGCAAGCATGACCCATCTAATAAAATGATAACTAATTTTTTCAAATCATAATTCTATTTTAATTAATGCAAAAATCATATAAAGAATTAATTAAAATTACCCACGTATGAAATTCGGCTTCCTCTGTCGACCCAGCGTAGGGGTTTAGCTATTCATGATGTAGACACTCTCAAAATATATTTTTATTAGCTCAAATGGTGTTTACAATGAAGAAAAGGAGAAAAATAACATAAATCGGGAATTTGCAACGACTAATGAGCGTTACAAACTCACCGTTCAGTTTGCAAACAAATTATTAGAAATCGCAAATGGAAAGCGTCGAGACAAACGGTCGCTAAGATGTGAACATGCGACCGTTCATAAACGACAGACCAGAAGTGTCGTATGTGTTCTTCGTCTTCTACTTCTCTGCAGCAGCAGAGAAGTTTCTGCAACTTCTCCTATTTAGCTCTGTAGCCTCTCCCAACTCTCGATACCCCCACTGAGACTCGAACAATCTTATTTATACACAACACCCAAAATATCTTCCCCAATCTCCGAAATAAATCAACAGTTAAAGAAAATATATTCGGAATATTTTTCTTCAAAGCACGAGTTTTATTTCCTTTTCTTCTTCTTCCATGCTGTATCTTCCAGTAATCACACTCCAGCACGTTGAGAACTCTATCAGAACGATTGAAACTCTCTAAAGGCACGCGCAATCTTCCAATTACAGCTCAAACTTCCCTAAATAGACCTGAGAGTATATATCTTCTCTGTTTCCTTCTCACCGATGGTTAAACCCTATTTTCTCGAATATGGGACTGTTATCATTCCTGTTTAGTCAAACCAGGATATTCCAAGCCAATCCCAACGATTTAATCTCGCCAAAACTCCCTGAAATCCTTCACAGAAACACTCGGATTTTCTCGAGAAAAACCCGTAACCCCCTGTTGAATTAAATCTCGACAATCTAACCAATTTTAGCCGAAAGGAAGACCCATACCAGCCCTGTTAGGTCAATTAGAGCAAACCTATTTAATTTCAGCCCTTGAATCTCCCTATAGCATGGTTTAAACTCGACCCTAAATCTGGCCGTGTACTGCAACATTTTCCCGCCATTTTTGTTCTTGCTGTTTTCATCAATCTTTGATTATCCAGCCAAATATAACTGAAACAAAGAACATTACCTTCCCTGTTTAGGTCCTAGCAACAAACCCATTTGATTTCGGCCATTGAATCTCGTTCGAACACCTCCAAAAGCTAAACCTAAATCTGCCACCATTTTTCCCGCCAAAATTGAAATTCAAAAGGAAGAAGATGAACTCCCCCTTATCCTGTACGGGTGTCCCTTTAGCACTTGCCTTATGGGGTGTAAATAGTAAGGAAGGTGTCCCTTATCCATTGAGGTGTTTCTTAGTAATTGAGGTGTCCCTTAACCAACATTGAGAGTCCGAATAACATGTGTCCTCCGGGGTACAAAAATCACTTTTCGAGCAACTTTCTCCATAAGAGTTTATTTCACAAAAACACCTACAAACAAGTTTATTAGTGATAAAATGAGTCCCAGCTAATGTATTTATGGGTGAAAATGCGTCGCACTTTTGTGCTCATCAGTAAGATAGACTCTCCTTTGACTTTCGATTATGTTTATTCGGAATATTATGTTGAAATATGTCTTCTGATTATGATAAATAGTTTAGGTTGTTTGTTTTTGGATAAACATATTCGGTAGAAAAAAACTATTCTTTTGTTTCCGATTATTTATATTCGTCCGCTTATGTTGAACTGAAGCTTTCGATTATGGTTAATCGGAGGCTAATGTTTAACTCAATCTACCGATTATGTATATTCATGAATTTGGATTTAGATTAACTTCTGATTGTGTATATTGTATAGTTTGCTAACATATGGTTACGAACCTATTGTAATTTATTTTGTTGTTTAAGGATAGGCGAGGTAAAAAGGTCGAAGATGCAATTATCTCTGATAGTGCAAGGATGGAAAGGCGTAAGAGCTTGACAGCTAGTGCAAGGAAAGCTAGGACTGATAAAGCCACTTCAAGTGCTCAAGATGGAACTCAATAAGGAAATCAAGTAACTGTAGAACTAACTGCTCCAGCAGTTCATGAAGGTGTTCAACCAACTGCCCCACAAGTTCAAGAAGCTGTAGATCTAAGTGTTACACAAATTGCTCCACAACCACAAGCTGAAATTCAACCTAGTGTTCAACCAAAAGCACCAGAACCTAGAGTACCAGAAGTAGGACAACCTAGCGGTACACAAGAAGTGATACATATGTATCTTCCATTCCCTGGGAACTAGTGATCCTCAAGATGAATTGAGGATATAATCTTATATTAGGAAGGATTCTTGTTTAGGATAAATTCCTAGTTTAGGAAGGAGTAATTTTTTGAGCAATATTCTTAGTTTAGGTAATATACCTAGAAAGGGAATTAGTCCTACAAAAGGAAATAGATTCCTAAGATGTTTGGGAAACCAAACCAAGATTATAAATAGGGATGTTTAGATCATAACTAAACACATCTATTTAGTGTGTTCTTGATATAGATGTACACACAGAATTCTAGGCACAGAAAACCTAGAGAAAGCTTGGGACAATACTCGTGCAAGCTTAGCAAACAATTTAAGGTTAATCCACTGTTTAAAGAAGATTGTGAGCGTAACAAAGAGAGAATTGTAATCGTTTTCTTGTTCATAATCTAGAGAAGATAATTTCTTTGAATTACTACTTGTGTTCTGTTTTCTAAGTTTCTCGTCTATTATTATTCTGAATTCCGACTTTATAGTAATAGCCACCAAGGTATAGAGATCAATATGTATCAAGTTGGCATCACTTGCAATGTTAGTTTTTAGGGTAAATCCATGTGGTTTATGGTTTTCACTAAATCTCTCTACATAAAGCTTGGTGAGGTACTCGAGAAGTTGGAAGACGTTAAGAAAACAAGGGGATCAAAGATGACAAAGCCAGATGGTGATCCTAAGGAAGGCGAACCATAAAATATGGAAGAAAAGGTGGCTACATTGCAAACAGACATGAAGTAAATTCAAGTTACCCTTAAGGAATTGAGTGAATGTATTTGTTCTCATACACTCAAGCCGAAGACGAATAAAAAGATTACATCTTCACCTGAAGCTTCGGAAAAAGATGATTCAGAAGAAGAAGAAGAAGAAGAAGAAGAAGAAGAAGAAGAAGAAGAAGAAGAGGAAGAAGATGAGGATGACGAGAAGAAGAAAAGTGAGTTTCTTAAAAGTCTTACATCAACTAAACCTCATGGTAAGAATCTGAAAATTGATTTTCGTGTTGATATTCCACTTTAAGATGGGAGTGTCGATGTAGAAAAATTAGATGATTGTATTGAACGTCTAGAGACGTATTTTTCTTTCTTTGAATATGGTTCAAAGGAAAAGATTTCTTTCGCGACATTGAAGCTACAAAAGCATGCTCTAACCTGGTGGAAAGCTTGTCAAAGACAAAACTAGGTAAATGAGTATTGTCGTGGAAAAGATTCAAGGCAGTTGTAAGGAAATAGTTTTATCCGGTTGGCTACCTTGAGGAGAGATGGTTCAAGTGGTACAACTTGAAGTAGACCTACAACCAAACCGTGCAAGAATATACTTCGGAATTTCAGAATCAAGCTATGATTTTGGATTTAGACTTGGAAGATCATGCTATCTATATGAAGTATATATTTCCGGGTTCCATGAGTATATACGGAAGGAGTTGAAGATATTTTCGGTGGATATTATGTCCGAAGCAAGCATAAAAGATAATGCCATCGAAGGCAAGCTGAAAAAACTGATGTTGAGGGAAACGTCAAGGGAAAGTCTGGAAGTTTCGTCGCTAAAGGAGATGAAATGAGCAAAGATAAAAGGAAGTCTAATGACCAAGAAGGTTTAGTTTGCACTCATTGCAAACAAACAGGGCATGTTGTTGACAAGTGTTGGATGAAGTATCCTAATCTAAAACCAAAAGGGTTGTAGAAGAAAGAAGTCATGATGGCAACAGTAGTCGCACAAGTTCCAAAAGAAGTCCAAGGACTAATAGAACCTAATCAAAAGCTCTCTCTAATGTCAGGTGGCTTAGAAGAACTTACAAAAGACAATCCTAAGGAAGGACTCTTCACGGTTAAGATGCAGGTTAAAACAACAATAATAGATGTTGTTATTGACCCGGGAAGTCAGAACAATTTACTTTCACATTCTTTGGTACAAAAGTTGGGTTTGAAAACTTTAAAACATCCGAAACCCTATCCTTTAGGGTGGCTTCAAAAGGAACGTGGTCTACAGGTTGCAGAGCAGTGCACGTTCAAGTTTTCTTTTAATGAATCATACATTGACGAAGTTACATGCGACGTGGTTCCATTGGATGTTTGTCAAGTTGTACTTGGTAGTCCTTACTTGTGGGATCGAGATGCGGTTTTACATAGGAGGGAGCAGAAGTATAACTTTACCAAAGATGGGAGAACTTTTGTAATACGAGCTATTGACTCTCCTCTTGAGGGAGCAAGCTTGATTACAACCACTCAGGCTAAACGGTTGGTAAATGCTAGTACAAAGTTCATTCTCCTTGTGATCCGTTCTCTTGACGAGAAGCCGAGTAGAGTTTGTTTAGAAGTTCCAACCAAACAAAAAGAAGAAGACCTCGGAAGGTTGAAGATGTTTGAACCACCATTACTAGATGATGATGGAGATGACATGACGATCTTGCCACGTGCGAAAGACTTGTGGTTTGATAGAGAAGAACCACTCGAGGAGTATTGCATTACGAAGCGAAGAGTGACTAAGACAAGACAAGAAGATAAGGACGCTTTTGTAATTGGAAGTCAAAGTCAAGTTCCCAGCAAGGAGAAATGGTTCAGTAGGGTGAAAGGAGTTCAAGTTCTTGAGGGGGGGGGGGGCATGATACATGTGTATCTTCCTTTACCTGAGAACTAGTGATCCTCAAGATGAATTGAGGATAGAATCCTATATTAGGAAGGATTCCTTGTTTAGGATAAATTCCTAGTTTAGGAAGGAGTATTATTTTGAGCAATATTCTTAGTTTAGGTAATATACCTAGAAAGGGAATTAGTCCTACAAAAGGAAATAGATTGCTAAGACGTTTGGGAAACCAAAACACATCTAGTTAGTGTGTTCTTGATATAGACGCACACACAAAATTCTAGGCACAGAAAACCAAGAGAAAGCTTGGGAAAATACTTATGCAAGCTTAGCAAGCAGTTTAAGGGTAATCTACTGTTTAGAGAAGATTGTGAGCGTAACAAAGAGAGAATTGTAATCGTTTTCTTGTTCATAATCTAGAGAAGATATTTTCTACGAATTACTACTTGTGTTATGCTTTCTAAGTTTCTCGTCTATTATTATTCTAAATTCCACCTTTATAGTAATATCTACCAAGGTATAAAGATCAATACATATCAAGAAGAAGGAGAAGATAAAAAGAAAAATCCTCCTCGAAAGAAATCAAACACCTTGTCCCAAAAGAAATTAAGGTGAAGGATATTCTAGAAGGTGTAATCCTTAGGCTGCCGGAGGATGGAGGACAATTATTATTTGGATACAAAGACTCCTGGGCCAAATAAATATATGAAACCAAGGTAATAATCGTATTCATTTTATTTACGTATTATCTTTTTGTTCGTAATAGTATTAAGGGTTATAGGTTTATGTTATTTTATTTTATTTTAACTTGTCATGTGTAGTATCATTCCAATGCGGTTCGTATACTCAAACCCACTGCCGCACCGACTAAAATGCTGGATTGGCCTTTAACCGATGAATGTGAAAGGTTGAAGACAATTATTGCAAATTCGGGGTTGTCCAATGCTGCCGAGAACTCAATGTTGGAACAATATCGGTGTTTGTGGAGAGACTTTATCCTGAGACCGACACCTTCCATATGTCGTTTGGGGAGATGACGATTACCCAGAGATGATGTTGTGCAGATTCTTAGAATCGCTGACCATGGCAAAGGTGTCAGGGCTGAGTACACAAAACAGTTGGAATGGATAAACTTTATGATCATACTAATAAGTGTTTTGGTTGGGATGCAGAAACATCAAAAACTGAGTTCGACAGTTCAACATGAGTACTCTGATAGATATGTTCAAGGGCACCAAGAAAAAAGAAGAGGAGGGAACTTTAACTGATGAGCAAGTGAACCACACGACCACCGCATATCTGTTATGTGTATTGGGATGTGTCATTTTCCCCAATACCAGTGGAAATCAGGTCGACGCCAACCTTTTACAACTTCTGCATCCTCTCAATAAAGTGAATGAGTACTCTTAGGGCACGACATGCCATGCGTGGTTGATTGAAGAGTTGAGAAAGTCGTCGAGGCTTGGAATTAGCCAAATTGCCGGGAACGTGAGTCTACTACAGGTATTTTTATGTTTTTATTTTTCTACCATTGAAGAATCAATTTCCTAATACTTGAAAAAATGACAATATAAACATGGATCTATGACCACTTCCCTATCTTGCAATTGGCCATTGAAAACCCGGCGTGGGCGACAGGTGACCCTAGAGGAAAAAAGTACGTCTTCGATGACAACCTTTCTAGAAAAAAGGAGCAGCAGTTGATTCGTTTGAGGGATATTTTGGACTCACTGAAAGCCCAAGACGTATACTTTGATCCATACAAGGAAGACCAAGCTAGTGGACATATAGCGGGTCGGTCCGATTTGGCCCTTTATTTTGGACCGTTGTGGCACCCCACAGGATATGTGATGTACAATGCCTCAAGGGTGATGCGACAACACGGTTATGTACAAGGTATACCAAATGAGGAAATGAATGGAAATTTCACATTGGATCTGGAAAAGTGCAAGTCTGTTAAAGATTCTATCATGGTGTTTTACTCGGGTAAACCATCAATTAAATTCCATTGGGATAGAAGGATGCATTACTTGATCAACTATGGAAGACCAGTCAACCAAGGTTTTGAAAATTCTCCCAACTATATGGATTGGTACCGGAAAGTTTCTCATCTTCGTGTAATCCGTGATCTTAAAGCAAAGCCCACAGCACCGTATAAGAGTATCCTCAAAGAGAAACCTCCGGGTTGTGATAGATTGGTACGTATTATTTTCTTAATTTATTTTAATATTATGGATCAAAAGCTGAGTAATAACCGTTTGATGGTATGCTATGTTATAAAACAGATGAACAGGTTCAGGAGTTTGTCCAAATGGTGCACTAGTTGCATAAAGTCCGGAGAGCCTGTGCCAATTGAGAAGATAAAAAAACACCAAGAGTTAATTGATAATGTTGACAATGAAGAGTATGCATCTCAGTCGGGGAAAAAGGCAAGAAACCTATAAAGAAGGTGAGCAAAAGATCTCGGGCGTCATCGAGCACTCAAGTTGAAGGCTCAAATGATGAAACCAATGATAATGGTGGTCCAAGACGTGGAGGTCGTAAAGGTCGCAAAGTCAAAGCAAAGAAGAACAACTAAACTCTCGATGTTTTGTTAACTTTATGAATTTCAAAGTTTATGTCGGATTATGTCGTTTTCAAAGTTTGAGACAGATTATGTCTTTTTCAAGGTTTGTGTCGGATTATAAGTTATTACATTATGTTTATGGTTTTTGAATGGCTCGTTTTATGGATTATGAATGGTTTTATTGCTATCTTTATGCATTTAACGATGACTGTAAGCGAATCACATGCGAGATATGAAACTGTTGAATTTTGTAGCACAATTGGAAGATAATTATATATATCTCCCGATTCTGGGAATTTTGCAATTTTTTGTCAGAATCGGGAGCTATTTATATTATGTATCTACCGATTCTGGAGATTTTGCAAAATAATTTCAGAACCGGAAGATTTCTAATTTAGTTGTCTACCGATTATTTTATGTGAAGAAAACTTTGTTTTCTGTACCCAAACAACACTATAATCGTTGAGTAAGATAACTCCTTGAACTTCCCGTTTATAAGAATCGATAGATTTAATTAATATTGTGCCTCCGATTATTCTATGTGAAGATTGTTTTCTGTAACCAAACAACACTATAATCGGAAAGTGAGTTTACTCATTGACTTCCGATTATAAGAATCAGTAGATTTAGTTTATATTGTGCCTCCTATTATTCTATGTGAAGAAAACTTTGTTTTCTGGAACCAAACAACACCATAATCGGAAAGTAAGTTCACTCCTTGACTTTCGATTACAAGAATTGGTAGATTTAATTTATATTGTGCCTATTATTCTACGTGAAGAAAACTTTGTTTTCTGGAACCAAACAACACCATAATCGGAAAGTGAGTTCACTCATTGACTTTCGATCATAAGAATCGGTAGATTTAATTTAAAACAGTTGTAGGTGGTCTTGAACGAATCGCCACAAGACCAGATATCTAGTAACAATTTGGAAGGAAAAATTTTACCATATGTAATCCTTCCTAGGAGTCTCAGTCAGTTAGGTTTCAAGTTTATCATTGAAAATAATCCATTCTATTATATAAAGCCAACTATCCCTACTGTAGCAAGATGAAGATGCAATATTTTTGGACCATTTTGCCCCTATTTTTTGATATTACAAGGATAAATTTAAATGATAGTGAGGGCATCATTGTATTTTCACAGTGTAATTAAACATCCTTTTTTGCCCTTGAGATTATTTTTTCTGTCAAACATTACATCAATGAATCGAGGGTATAAACAGTAATTAATTTTCTAAAACAAAATGTCAAATATGTGGTACCCTATTGTGAAATGATGATAGTGATTGAGTGTGTGTAGGACCAGAATATCGCAACACTAATACTTCGCGAGATTAATAAACAACTGCATCGCTGAAGGAGTCGCATGGAGGTAAATAAATGACGTAATAGATGATGGCGAGTTAGAACATGAGGAAAGTGTGAAGACTTGGCGAGATTTAAGAGTGTCGCGAAGGCAACCGGTTGTACATTCGCGAGCATTCGCGAGACGTTTCCGAAAATAAGGGACAGTATAGCTGTCATCCACTATGTAATACCCTATATAAAGGGTCGAGTAAGTCTGTTGTAGGAGAGGTCTTTTTGAATGGTGAAACAAGTCATTAGGAGAGAGAAAGGAAAGAGAGATTGTAATTTCTTTAGCTTTGTTCTACATTTCTTTGTAAATCTTTCAAGAAAACAATTAATAAAACACATCATTGTTCATCTTCAAATGGATTGATTAAACAGATTTGAGTGAGGGGTGTAGTGTGGGAAATCCTGCAACTACATTTGCGCTAGAAACGGGGATTGAAGAAGATCAACCTTGTGAATTGGAAGAATTAGGGATAACAAGAAAGAAATCTTGAATAATTTTTAACAAATTACTAAAATTGAGAAATGGCTAGGAGAAAGAATGCATCAGAACAACCAACGATCGTAAGGAGAAGTGAAAGATTAGTGGGAGAAAGAAGAAATGAAGTAGGTGAACCATCAAGGATAGATGCAAGAAATGGAGAAGAAGATCCAATTCAACCACCAATTCAACCATCAACTCAACCACCAATTCAACCAGCACTAAACAGAGTAATCGATTATGATAGAGTGAGCGTGCATACATGGAGATCAGATTCTACGGAAGAAAGAGAAGAAGTACAACAATTGATGAATAATAGACAGGAAGAGAGAAATCGAGAAGAGATGGGAGAAACAATTCGTGGAAATGAAGAAATCGCGGCATTAGAAACGCTGAGACAGACAATACACGAAGAAAGGCGGTTAGAAGCAGAAGAACGCGCGAATCTAACAAGGCAAAACCATGAATTGAGGATGGAAAATAGGAGGCTGCAAAATAGAAGATCAAGAAGTAATGAGATCAAGATCGGGATCGACTAGAGAAAATGGGAGAAGAACATCACCTGCGGAGAACATTAATGAAGAAAATTTGGAAAGAGAGTTAAATCATGGCGAAGAAGTTCGCGAAGAGAGAGAACTAATAGAAAATCGTTATATTTTGGTAAACAATCACGATGATGGAAATCAAGAAGATAGGCAGCCTCGAGGACAGAATAACCCAATTAATGAAGAAAATCAGGAGGAAAGAAGAAGAGCACTACATGGGAGAGAAACACAAAGGAAACAAAAGGAAATTGAAGATGATATTGAAAAGCATTACATTGAGCAAGCACGTCTAGCCCGCGAGAGAGAGATTGAGAGCAGAAATGGAAAATCGGGAATTGGAAGAAGCGATCCGGCAAAATAATCATGATAATCGAGAGGAGGCGCGAGCGAAATCGCAACGATGGAGATATTAACGAAAAATACGAAAGAATACAAAAAAGTAGACACAAACGAAGAAGGAGAGAAGCAGAATTAAAGAGACCGATCAATTCAAATTATGAGGCAAATGAACAAATTCTGCGAGAATTGGCAGAGATGAGAGGAATATTGAACAACAGAAGAGAAGGTGGAGGGAGAAGGCGAGTTAGATGAAGCTATCGCGGAGAATTTGCGAAAAATCCTTTTACATTAGAAGTGCAGTTAGGAGGAATACCCCAAAATGCAACTTACCAGCGCTAACTAGCATTTTTGATGGATCAACTTGTGCAGTACAACACATCAAGGCTTATGTGAGATGTATGCTACAATAGGAAAACCATGACGCTATATTATGCAAATACTTCGCGTCAAGTTTAACAGAGAAGCTTTAAAATGGTTTGAGGGTTTACCAAGGAATACGATCACATCATTCAATCATTTACAGGCTATATTCTTGGGGGCGTATATAAGTAACAACTCTTCGCGACCTGGCATTGAAGATGTATTTGGACTAAAACAAAGAGTTGGCGAGAGTCTAAGACATTTAACTATTAGATGGAAGACGATGTGCAGCGAGATGGCGGCAGGGTAGATGAAAGATACCTCATCTTTTGTCATTCATAAATGCTATGTTCGCAACCAATCTATTATATGTTCGAGAGTTTTCGAGTTAAGAATACAATTACAATGACTGAATTACGAGAGCTCCGGGAGGAATATATTGCTTTAGAAGAAAGACGAACGAGATGGAATCTTACCCAGTGGCAAACACAAATTCTAGTGTCGCGAATGGAAGTTTATTACCTCAACTAATACACACGGTGGCGAGCACATCACAAGGTCAACGGAAAGAAAAAGCGGTTGATATATAACCAAAGTTAGTGGCTATGGGAAGTCGCGATCGGGAAGAGTTTGAAAGAGAAAGAAATTTCTACAACCGTGGCGGAAACAATAAAATTCAAAGGCTTGATCAACCACAAGAAACCTATGGAGGTCAAAGGTATAATTCGCAAGAGACTTACGGAGGCCGAGGCGGGAATTATCATAGAGGACAGCGAGGTCACGAGTAGTGTGGGAGGAAATTAAAATGCTGCCATTGAACGCCGGTGTGGAAAAAATATGGGAAGCAATACTTTTGATGGAAAACATACTGCACCATGGAACATGGGAAGTGAACCACCACACTGGAGATAGAAGTCACGAGTTCTGTTCTTACCACCGTTTTCATGGGCACCTAACAAATGACTGCAGAAACATCAAGAGAATTATCCTAAGAATGATTGATCAAGGAAAGCTAAATCACTTTTTAAAAGAAGAAGAGAAAGTTCAACATTTGCCACCCCCATAGGCAAAGGGAAAAGAAACATTTGTTATAGAAGTTGGGGCAAAGGCTAAAAATTTGTTTTGCAACTCCATTGTCCACTCATACCGCACTATTGAAGATTTTCATGACAATGTACTTAGTAGAGTTTTCGCGAGAGATTGATGATAAAGAAGTGATGAATGTTGCGAAGACATCGCAGCTAAAAGAGTGGCAACTGCAGATTATTTCTTTCTCGGCTGAAGAAGTACCCAAAGGAAGAGAAATACATGATAGCCCACTAGTTGTGAAGCTGGAAATTAATCCAAAACCCATTGATGGCGAAGATGATGAAGCAGAAAATTGTTGGTCAATCAATAGAATATTGATTGATCTTGCGATTCGATCAACATTCTTTTCTACCATACTTACAAAACTATGGGAGGAAGAGATGAAGACTTGATCCCTTCAACATACAAAATATATGGTTTCAACGGTACCGCGAACAAGCCCAAAGGAGAAGTGCACATGAGGATACCCTTGCAGGGGTTATCGACTGATATTTTGTTTTGTGTATTTGATGTGGAATCTCCCTACAATGCATTGATTGGAAGACCATGGCTTCATCAAATTCTGGGTATAGCATCGACATACCATCAGTGCATAAAATTTCCACATCCTAGCGGTGTCGGAATTATAAAAGGAGATTGGATAGAGGGGCAAAAGTGTTATGAGGTGGATGTAGAAAGCTGCGAAGAGAGAACAGCAAAAAAGAAAGGTTGGAGGAAGAATGTACAGGATGAACAAAGAAAAGAAAGACTAATGGTAGATGCCATAGAAACAAAAGAAGAAGAATCTTTTGAAGTGATCGCACAAAAGCAAGCGAGTATCATGATGCAAAGGAGACATTGAAATGATGGGTGATGCGGAGGCGGAAGGAAGTAAGAATAAAGGTGTAAAAAATGAATAATTGCGAGAAAAGATAACAATTTAGTGATGAAAGCATGATAAGGATAAGAAGCGAGAGATGATGGTTGCGGAAAAATTGTGCGAGAATCTCACCATGAAGAATGTATACAAATCTATTGAATAATGGAACTGAGATTGTGCGATAACTTCGTAGACAAATGATTGAATAAATTGATAAAATGAATGAGTAAGTGAATGGGACAAACCTTTATGGCGTACACCCTAGTTCGCGAATGATATTTCGCAAGAGGCAAATGTAAGACCTAAAGTACGTCATATAAGGGGTATCTCTTAACATGGCTCGGGTGGAAGGTTACACCGCTCACGAAACCACAGGTCATGGAGATTTGGGGCCCATGAAAGCCTATCAGGGGAGATACCTTGGATTTCCAACTATATATATAAGGTTATACCCAGTTGGACGCTTTGGGGTCTCTCCCAAGGAGTCGGTGTATGACCAAGGCGCCGAGGTACACGGTTGAGTCAAGAGTGCGGGGAGCATGGAACTTCCTTACCACTCTTGACAAGTCTTGGCACATCTTTGCACTCGGCCCGAAGAAAACTCCACTTAGGGTGCGGTCTCGTAACCATAAACCATATAGGTATAAGGGATAAGAGGTCTGCGAAAACAACTGGTTGTTGTTAAGACCAGGATGGGAGGAGCTAGTCTTGTATGGCCGATGTACGCCTCCTTGAAGGGGCAACCGGGGAGAAGATAAGGCGGCAACATCCATTAGGGAGTGATAAGTGTCAAAAGACGCAAATGTCATGAGGCTTTATTTTCGCAAGAGAATTTAGACTTATCATATTTGTGCAATGATCCTGCGAGAGGCAATATTACTAACGCGAGGGTAAGACGAGATCAATGGGTTTTTACATGAAAATGTAAGAACGTCCTGCGATTTCGTCGCAAAGACGACAATGTCTTAGGGATTTTATGGTCGCAAGAACATTTAAACCTGCCACATTGTCGCAAATATAACGTCCCGCAGAGGCAAAAATACTAAAGAAATGATAAGACAAGGTCAATGGGTCATTATATGAAAGTGTAAAGACGGCTGCGATCTTGTCGCAATGAGGGGTGGCAAAATAAGACCTTTACTTAGGAAGGCATAATAAGACCACACAAATAATGATAAGGCAAGATCAATAGATTTCTTAATCCATGAAGATATCTAGCGATCTTGTCGCAGTGATAATGTATAAATTTAAAAAAAAAAAAAAAAAAAAATATATATATATATATATATATATATATATTTATATCTCGCGAGAATGATTATATTTAACTCGCGTCTTATGGACAGAGGCAAGAATGATTATATTTAACTCGCGAGAATGATTATATTTAACTCGCGAAGTTGATTATATCTTATGGACGGAGGCAAGTGTGAAGTTATAATTACAAAGAAGGGTTGTTTGATTAATATATACGAACAAAGGAAACAAAGGTTGAAATTTACATTCAATAGTCGAAGATATATGTGTACGAGATATTACAAGAAATCAAAGAAGAAAGAGAAATTATTTCTTTCTTTGGTTCTTCTTCTTCATCCGATTCTTTGGTTCCATCACTCTCGTCGTCGATTTTCTTCTTCTTCATTAGCTTCACTATCGAAACATCTGAGACTGGCAAGTTCTCGGGAACTTCTTCACCAAGAAAAGGATATGAATGAAGAGGAATGTTGTGATCATTACAAACTATTTCCATAGCTTGATTGCGAAAACGAACATCATCATTATTAAAATTCGCCACTGTAGTTTGGAATTGCTGCTTCAGTTTAGAATATTTATTCTCGCGGAGAGAGATCCATCGCGAGTTGTTCTTTTTCGGTTTCAAGTTCTCCAATTCTAGTCTGAAATCTCTTTTGATTACGAAAACATGAGGAAATGAATTAATGTTAATAATACAAAAGGAAAAAGAACAGAAAAATAAAAAGTATGACAAACAACCTTCTCTTTCAAAATCATATCCTTGATTAAGGTAGTTTGCTCGGTGCGAAGACTAACATCAACACCTAAGTTATTTCTAGTGTTATCTAAAACCTTCGCAGCCGGGCAAATTCATCATCATTATTTATGACATAAAGTGAACGAATTTGATCTTCTCGCTCGCTAAGTAGGGTATTACGACGAAGGAGCTCATCTCGCTCAACTTGCACATCAAGGAGAGATTTTTGAAATTTTGCTAATGCCTGTGCACCTCTGTTAGTAATGCGATCTTTTTCATCTATGAGATCACTAACTTTCTTCCTTAAGGCTTTGGATTTCTTCTTGGAATCAAGGTACATTCGTTTAAAGTGATTAGATAAACTTAAGATAGCCCTATGCTCGATTTTTAAGAGATGGTGTTTGGATTGAAGATCCTTTAATGAAAGAAGGTTAGCATCATTTGAAGAACTACTTAGAGATTCATTGAGGCGAGCAAGGAGTACATCATCATCCATGGGCTCGGGAAATGAATGAAGAAGAATGGACTCTTCAGAGAGATTATATATGTCTGCGAAAATAGTAAGTCAGGCAAAGAAAAGTAAATGATAAAATAAAAGAGATCTGAGGAATAAAGATTGCATACCATAAAGTCTTTGATTTGCGCTTTCAAGAGTAGATACTCTATTCGTTGAGAAGTAAGCTCGGCCTCCAGTTGTTTAATCCGTTCATCCTTCTCGCGAGATGTCGCAGGCTTCATTCTCTAGTTCTCGCATCTTATCTTTAAGTTGCAAATTTTTCTTTTCGAGATTCTTTGTGTCTTTTCTCAAGGTCGAGGCGACAACAAAAGAAACTCTCCCGGACTACAAAGAAAAATATAGAAATGATTAAGATAAGGTTTATACTTGAAGTCGCAAAGTAATAAAGAGATACAAACATACCAAAGCATTAAGAGCATTTAAGAAACTAGAAGTCACTGTTAGAAACCCCGCGAAACGACTCATTGTCCTCCCAGCAGTGGGGCATCGCAAATCTTAGCGAGAGCCTCGCAGGTAGCTTGATTAAATGATCGTCCCCCAATCCTTGCATGGAATCGAGAAAAGATGCTAGACAATTGCGCCATAGCGAGAGGTGGTTGAACGATTCTCCCTCGCGGAAGAAGTACCAATCTCATTTTCATTCTTATCGAGAATTCTCACTTGTTTGAGAACTACAATGAGAAGAGGGATGGGTTTTCCGTTTTTAGAAAACGGAGCGGAAGATTTGTCCTTGCGAGAAATGGCCTTATTCTTGCCTTTAGCCCTCGCGACTTGGCTTCTCCATCATTAATCTTTGCGGTTTCAACTTCTTCAACACCAATCTTCACACACGAATAAAGATAAAAACAGAGGCAACAATATTGTTTAAAATAACAAAAGAAAATGTTTCTTACTTCATCCGTGAGTGATCGAAGTATCGCCTTGAGGATATTTGGTGGGGATTCTCTTTGTATTTCTTTCTCATTCGGTGATCTAAAAATTTTCTAAAAAGTTAATGAAGGAAAGAAATGGAAGACATAGCGAAGCAAATCTAAAATGAATGATATGTATATACCTCTTTTGTCTTCTCAGGCCACTTAAACTCCCAAGGATGATAATTCGCGAGATTGGCTGGGAGTGCATGTGAGCCTGCGATATAAGGTCCACTTAGAAAGAGAGGATATAAAGATCCTTTACCGGCACCACGAGAGGCGAATTCAAGCATCAGGCGAATACAATCGCCGTTCAATTGATAAATAGCCCGCGAGAATTTCTCGTGAGCAAGAATCTCATAAAATAATGGTATTTCGGGATTATATAAAGGAATGGGAGCCCTGCGAGGAGTTGACCTAGCGAGACTATAATTTTCGATCATCACATTGATGATCGAGGAAAACAATTTGCGAAAGCATAGATGAGGATTCTTGATGTGGAATGGTAGATAAAGTGAAACCCTTTTCCTGTAATTTCTTTTGAACATCGATAAAATGAGGAGCGTATGTAAGACCAAGTGAAGCCATTATCGAGTATAGGAATGAAAGGAGAAGTGAAGAATTGAAAAGGAAGCGATGGCGAAGCGCAAATTGCGGAAGGAGAAAGGTGAAGAAAAGTTGCGAGAGGGAAAATAAAAGAGAAGAAGAGAAAAAGGAGAAAGCTATATATAGAGAAGAGAGTTCTCGAGAAAACAAATGCATTTAATGTGAGATGGGACGTGAATGGTTAAGAATAATCGATTGAAAGAGACGTGTCAAGAAAAGAGTGGAAGAAGAAACACACGTAATAAATTCCGTACATAATCAAAACGAGTGAAAATGAACAATCGCAGGATAAAGATAAGCGGTTGCGGCACTTTAAAATATTGGTTCTCATGACATTCTCTTCTTCGCAGAGAAGACATGAGAAGAGGCAAGATGTAGGACCGAGAATATCGCAACACTAATACTTGCGAGATTAATAAACAATCGCATCGCGAAGAAGTCGCATGGAGGTAAATAAATGACGTAATAGGTGACGACAGGTTAGAACATGAGGAAAGTGTGAAGACTTGGCGAGATTTAAGAGTGTCGCGAAGGCAACCAGTTGTACATTCGCGAGCATTCGCGAGACGTTTCCGAAAATAAGGGACAGTATAGCTGTCATCCACTATGTAATACCCTATATAAAGGGTCGAGTAAGTCTGTTGTAGGAGAGGTCTTTTTGAATGGTGAAACAAGTCATTAGGAGAGAGAAAGGAAAGAGAGATTGTAATTTCTTTAGCTTTGTTCTACATTTCTTTGTAAATCTTTCAAGAAAACAATTAATAAAACACATCATTGTTCATCTTCAAATGGATTGATTAAACAGATTTGAGTGAGGGGTGTAGTGTGGGAAATCCTGCAACTACAGTGTGGATGATTCATGGATGCGAGAACAACTCTTTGAACTAATAGTAATCATAAAGTTTATCAAGAATATAAATTAGTGGATGTTTTTTGTGGGATAATTCATGGTGAAAAGAGACTAAGAGAGAAACCTAGCTATCCTAATTTCTGAAGGGTTACTTCTCATGAAAATGAAATAAAGGAGGAAGGCGGATCGTGGATTTTTGTAGGATATCAAAATAACTTTGTTTTGATTTTACTAGAGGAGAGAAAAATTCAGGATCTTTTGATAGACCAAACAAATGAATGATAAATGTGAAGAGATAAATTTTTCTCTCTTAGCAGAGTAAGAGACATCCGGTAAGGATAAGACGAAACAGGGGAGACTATAAAATTTCAATGATGGGATTGTGTACATCAATCTGTGACTTAATTAACTTACTCCTACTCTAGATTGTTTAAAATCCATTGATGAAATTTGAGCCATTGATCTACGCAGGTGCGAATGCACGTGCTTAGCATCTAGTGATTATAAATGAAAAAAATGATTATCAAGAAAATGTTGTTAGAGTTGTATGAACGGGTTATATGCCCCCTCCCTAATCATTTGCTAATTTCTTTTTTTTTCGTGGTACGAAGCCAAAGTTTGGATATAGATCAATCACAAGGCCCAAACTCCAACACCTGAATGGGCGAATATTTCGATGTTAATGTTGTTTGATTCAAGTTCGATACTCGATACATTTCTTACTTATGATAAGATTCATATAAGACCAATAATTTGATGATATGAAGAGCATATTATAAGTGACATTGTGCACAAGAACCACAAATATATAGTATTTATTTCCTTTGCTCCCTAATGCACTCTTGTGTGTGCCATTAAGCTAATAAAATGTGGTATTTTTAGGAAAATTTTCTGCTACGTTGTTTAAGGTTTAAACTTATAACCAAATAGGTTGTAGCACGGGGAATAAATCCTTTTTTTAGAAAGATAGTAGAGTTGACAGGAACAAGTAAAGAAATTCGGAGGAAAGAAAATAACTAGACTTTATGGAAATCATTATATCTCAAATCTTTTGTGTTGCGTTTCATTCTTCATCGACCTAATCTAGACAACTAGTGAGTTTAGTTGTAATTAGCTTCGGGTTTAATGATAGAATAACCACCAAATTGATACTTGGATTATGCAGGATCCATACCCATCAAATTATTTTTCTCTTCCATCGCTTATATTCAACATCTGTACCAATGAATGAAGGTCATCCGAACTCCACAGCCTATGCATGGAGACTATCCAATACAATGAAAACAACAAAAAAGGAAAATCTCACGCATGCTTCATCTTCAGCTAAAACCGCGAAAACATCTACAAAAAAAGAAGAACCTAATGATTTGTCTGACGAAAGCTCAATTTTTAATGAGGAGAAGAAGGATTTTTTTTAATAGAAACCAAGCTTCGGTATCATCTAAATCATCTTCTTCTTCATACTTTTTTACTTCTACTAGTTCTGGCTTTCAAGATCAAAAAAAGAAAGAGACAGGAAAAGATATCCCAGCCCCGTGTAGAATCAACTTAGAAAGGTCTACTCATTTGAAAACTCAAAATCAAAATCAAAATCAAAATCAAAATCAAAATCAAAAGCCTGCTCAAACCTTTCAACAACTAAAAAACAACATCCACCTTTCTAAACAAGATTCCTCAACCAAAACTTTTCAGAAACCCCGTGTTTTTTTCTCATTAATGTAAAGAATTCAAGAACTGATGCAGACACACCAAAACAAATGCCTAGCCCTCCATGTCCTTGCTGCTAACCCACCATATCCTAACCTTAGAACAGCCATTAGGAACATATGAAACCCGATGTTCTTTGAGAATATTCAATCGGAACCAAGGCCACAAGACTACAAAGTAATCATGCACCATGAAAGCGACAAAAGGATTGTCCTTGCTCACAAACCTTGGATCATTGAGGATATGGTGATGTTGTTCGAAGACTACGGTAAGTATCTAAAAAACCCTGATGAATGTTTTAAGAAAGTAGTTTTCTGGATACAACTTTTTTACCTACCTGAATACTTTGAAGATAAAACTGCTATCGAACAATTGCTAATGAGAACTGGAAGTGTTATTGATATGGATTTTGATGAAAAACCAGTAAGAGCTAAGGTAGAAATGGATCTAACCAAACCATTCATGCTTGTAATCATGCTTAGCCATAGAGGACTCACTTGGGCCCAATTTGCTTATGAGTATCTCCCTACTATTTGTTATCGTTGTGGGGTTCATTGGGCATGTAGCAAGAGACTGCATGAAATTTTCTAGTTATGAACATGCCTTACAAGATAACAGATTTCCAGAGTTCCCATATCACAAACTTAATGGAAAAATGAGAGCTATTATACCTAGACCGAATCAAATCATCTTTACACCAATCAGTCTACCGGCACATATAGTCTCGCAATACTCATGAGCTGCTCAGGGAGAGAACTCAGGCCAAACGGTGCACCAGATACCAGCATAGCATGAACATGCAGGACCATCTAGTAAAGGTAAGGAGAAGATGGTGGACACTGACTCGGAATCGAAGGAATCGGATGAGCAGAACACACAACTAAGTCGACCTGTCTACAAGCCGGTCCCAACAAGACTATCTTCAATAATGGAAAACCTAGGAAGGATGTGGACCCCAGTTCCAGCAAACAAGCAAAAGAAGAATGTTGAAACTGACACTCGGGCTCCTAAGGCGGCTCAGTCAGTCCATGCACCTGTTAAAGGTACTTCAGAACAAGGAAACAACATTTCTCCAGTACAAGTACCAAGGAATAACAAGTCAGGAAAAGCGCCATCTGTCAGCCGCAATGAAGGCATGAGCAACAACTTTCATATCAGAACCCTCTTTGGGGACCCAACTACAATTCCTCTATCTGAGTAATATTACCAGATGCTGGCAGAGCAAGGATATTTCAACCCAGATTCATAACCTTTGCAACTTCAGCACCACAACAGCATGCTCCAGGCAATCACAACTACCCACCATTGAGCCAGTCCCACTCCATACATAACTCATCTTCATCTGGAACCAAATTAAGCTCTTTATCCCACTTCTTCAATCAACGGTATATAAACAATCTCGAGTTTTTTTTTTGCAGGATAAGGACGCGCAGGTGAATATTGTTGTAACTATGCAAAATGGCGACCCTCACGTGACTGTAACCCACAACCATTTCATATCCCCTACACCTATTCCTCCAACACCCCCAACCACTATTCCTCCAACACCCCCAACCCCTCTTCAAACCTACAAAAGGAAAGAGAAGCAACCCAGAAAGAGCCTACCACACCACCTCAACATACCTCCAACCCCTGATTTTGCTGCTCCTCCTCCACCTCCTAAGGTTAGAAAGTTTGCTTTTGTTGCTGCCCTAACCAACCCGAATCCAACCAAAACCCTGTAATATGAGATTCTAACCATCAGATATCGCAAACCAAGATCCACAAGATTTCTTCACCCATATAATACGGTTCGATCGTATAGACCTTCTGAAATACCCCTTCAAAACCAAACCCAAACCCAGATACCAACAAACCAAAACCCTAAATCCAAACCTGCTTGGCAACTTTCGATTGATGAAGAGATTGTTACTGATGCAGCAAAAGCTACAAATGAAATGCGAGTTGCTGGGTCGAACTAGCACTCGGAATCACCATGAATTTGTTAGTATGGAACCGTCAAGGAATTAACAACACCTTGACAGTTCAAAAAGTACGTGAATACACACGTACTCTTCACCCTTCCTTGTTGTTTTTGTCTGAAACCATAACTACTATAACCACTATGAATGCTCTCTGTACTTCGTTAGGTTTTGATAAATGTTTTGTTATACCTTGTAATGGACGTCAAGGTGGAATATGTTTAATGTGGAAATTCCACCTAAATGTCCAAATATTAGTAGCAAATCAGAACATCATCCATGCTTATGTTGACTGTGTGTTTTATAATCGTCCTTGGCTGTTCACGGGAATTTATGCTCCTCCTCACCAACCTGCTAGAAGAGAATTTTGGAGAAACCTTGCGATTCTCATGCCAACCCCAACTCTACCGTGGTTATTAATGGGAGATTGCAATGACATTACATGTCAAGAGGAAAAGAAAGGTGGCAACTTGGTGAGTACGAGCCAAACGAGAGATTTTGTAAACATGATTAATGTCAATGGCCTAATCGATCTTGGATACATTGGAGATCCGTTCACATGGACCAACAAACAAGTTGGTGAGGACTTCATAACAGAAAGATTAGATAGGGGAATGTGTAACCAACTTTGGCTACAGTTTCAACCAAACATGGTAATAAAACACCTACCTAGGATCTCTTCAGACCATGCACCATTGTTGCTAACGAAAGAAGTGATGAGCATAGGAAAAAAAAATCTTCAGAATAGAATACCTTTGGTTCCTCCACCCACACTTCAAAGCGATAGTAGAGGTTGCATGGAACCAAACACAACATCCATACCCTCCAAGAAACCTCCTCGGCATGCTACGGAACACTGCTTCCAATCTACAACAATGGGCTAAAGCTACCTTCGGTCATCTACCATCTTTGGTCAAGGAGGCGGAGGAAACAGTACACCATGTACAACTACAATGTGGCTCTACATCAGGAGATCAACTAGTTCTTTGGTTGCAAAAGGAACAAGAAGCAAGAAACACTCACCTAGTGCTAGCACACTGCCTCGAATCCTACTGGAAACAAAGATCAAGAACCCAATGGTTACAGCAAGGAGACCTAAACACAACATACTTCCACACCCAAGCTTCCATCCACAGAAGAATCAATCATATTCATCATCTCCAGATACCGCAAGGTACATGGACCCAAAATGATATTGAATTATCTAATCTAATAGTAAATTATTTTGATAGTCAATACAGGGCTCCAAGAACGTCCACAGATAAGAGGTTATTTGATGGTTTCCATCCTAGACTGACAAATATTCAATGTGAAAGACTCTCCATGAACGTTAATCACGAAGAATTTGTTATGGCACTACAAGGTATTGGATCATAGCAGGCACCGGGTCCGGATGGCTTCACTGGAAAGTTTTATAAAGATTTGGCTCCAACAACTAATATAGCTCTATGGGAAATGGTCACTCACTTCTTTCAACACAACCATTTACACCACCCCATCAACCACACCTACATAACCCTCATCCCGAAAATTCAGAACCCAACTATCCCTAACCACTTTCGTCCTATAGGGCTTTGTAATGTTGCTTACAAATTCATTGAAAAAATCCTGGTCAATAGATTGAAACCCATTCTACAGTTCATTGTGAGCCCATTCCAAAGTGCTTTCATTCCCAACAGAGCGATTCATGACAACATCTCCATTGCGGCAGAGTTGTTCCACTATATCAGCTCATCAGCACCAACAAAACACCCAAAAATAGCGCTGAAGTTAGACATCAAAAAAGCTTATGATAATTTGGACTGGGCTTCATCGAAATGGCAATGAAGAAACTTGTCTTCCCAATTAGGTTTGTTGACTACATCATGACATGTATAACTACCGTTACGTATGGCATTAAAATCAATGAAGCAATAAAAGGAAACATCAAACCAACTCGAGGATTGCGACAAGGAGACCCCCTATCTCCATATGTGTTCATCCTATGTGCTGAGATACTATAAACAAATTTGTGGAAACTGGAAACACAAGGAAAATTAGAAGGATTGAAAATATCCAAAAATGGCCCATCAATACTTCATTTAATGTACGCAGACGATTTGTTGATCACTTACAGGGCTAAACCAGACGCATGCATAACTCTTCAACAAATATTGCAATCCTATGGTTCCTCTGCAGGTCAAGAAATCAATAATAGCAAGTCAAGCATCATTCAACATCCAAGACTATGGCCAGACAAAGTGCTTGAATTGGAAAACACCTTCCATATCAATACTACATCTGATCCAAGTGAGTACCTAGGGGTAAATTTCAAGAGAGGAAGAAATTCAGCACACATGCACGTGGAACTATTGGAGAGAATTCAGAGGAAAGCTTAAGGGTGGATAACTAGATGCGTGAACCAGGAAGGTAGAGTCATACTAATCAACACATCCCTTACACCGACAGTGAATCATGTGATGCAAACACAATTGCTACCAGCACACGTCCACAAGAAGATGGATAAAATTACAAGGAATTTCTTCTGGGGTCATACCTATCAATCTAGGAATATGCATCCAACTAGGAATATGCATCCAATTGGTTGGGATAAACTTTCAAGGACTCGGAAAGATGGAGGTTTGGGCATCCGGAAAAGCAAGGAACATAATGAGGCGTTACTACTCAAAAGAGTGTGGCACCTGCAACAAAGCAGTCACTCGATATGGAAAAAAATGTGTGATGAGAGATATTTGCACAATCACCCAATACTGGAGAAACAAAACAACAGTCCGCCAAACCGAACGGCTAGCCCATACTGGAAGAATTTAACTAACATAGCTTCTGTTTTGCAGGATAATTGTTTTAAACAAATCGGAGATGGTCAAACAACTCTCATTCTTGACAACTGGATTCACCAACAAACCACACCAATCGCCACCTCTCTATCGTCACAATCAAAAGTGGCAATGCTCATCCACACCCATTCCAACTCTTGGAATCACCAGGTAATCTTAGAGTCGTTCGACTTTGTTACAGCCCGGAACATCTTAAACATTCACCTACCTAGAAATCCATCTCAAGACAAGTTTGTTTTGCCACACGATAATAAAAGAGCATACACGGAAAAATCGTGTTATAGAGTCCTAACAACCACACCCGTCCAACAACTTCAACACCCACCACAACAACAACCACCAAACCCTGTGGATTTTAACCAAATATGGAAACTCTTTTGTCCACAAAAAATAAGACTTTTCTTATGGAAAGTTGCTCTAGGAGGATTGCAAACCTTTGACAAACTCCATCACATCAACCTCACACCGACCAACCTATGCCCGATTTGCAACACTCATAGAGAAACAGAACAACACCTTCTTTTCAAATGTATTCAAGCTACCCAACTGTGTAACATTATCATCTACCACCTCCCAAATACATCATGAACAACAACAACTACAAACACCCACTAGAAACCAAACAACATTAATCATGTACTCAGATAAAGCTTATCGACAAAAACAAAAGGACTATACAGTTTACCCTTTGGAATCTATGGCTAGCAAGGAATTCACATGTTTACCAACGGAAGAAACTCACAACTGTTCAAATTAAGGATATAATCCTCACAATGTTTGCAGAATATGAATGTGATCAACAACATATTATACCATACAACCCAAACCAACAACCACAACGGATCCAAACTACAAGATTCAGAGAAACAACAATTATGATAGGATGGAAGGCACCGGAAGAACATTGGATTAAAATAAATTCAGATGCAACAACTAGAGGACAGCCGGGACCGGCAGGAGCAGGTTGCGTTTGCAGAACACACACAAGACAAGTCATCATGGCGTTGGCAACGGGTCTCGGAAACACAACAACATTAGTAGCGGAAACCTGGGGATTACTACTAGAAACAAGATTAGCAAGGAAACAAATGTGGCGAAAGGTATTGTTCGAAGCAGATTCACTGTCTCTGGTATAAATGATCAAAAATGACAATGGGGACCATGGTAGGTAGAAGGAATGCTACAAGAAATCAAGATGCTAATGAGAGAGATACATCAGGTTAAACTCACACAAGACTATCGAGAAGCTAATCAGGTAGCGGACAGACTAGCAAATGAGGCGATCGAAAACCAACAACAACACCCTAACACTTCGACAACAAGAATTTGGGACAACAACTGCCTATCCTTTATTTCAAATATTGTAACCGATGATAGAAATGGGGTGAAAATTGCCCGCATTGTAAGAACTGTAATCAACTAAAATTTTCAATTCAATAAGGTTCCCCCTCTTAATAGGGGGTTCCCAGTTCAAAATAAAAATAAATAGGTTGTAGGCTGATTAAATATAGATTATGTTGATCAACAAGAAATTTTGTATTAAACTAAGCAAATAGTTGAATTTTTTAAACCATAATCAACAACAACAAAAATTTGAAGCTAGCAAAACAATAGAAAGTTACTTTATTTAAGTTGTTATTTCTGTCGCGTTGATATGTCAAATAATGATTTTATACGAGCTCTATTTTGACATAGGAGGGCGATCCGACTATGTAATTATTTGATGTAATTTTTGAGTTTTTGTTTCTTCTTTCGCTTATTCTTTTTCTCTTTCTTTCGTGTTATAAAAATTAAAAATTAAAAAGAAAACTCTATAGAACTACGTAAATTTAAATAAAAGATGGAAAAATACACCCCCAAGAGTTCATCTGGAAAATACAAATAAAATAAAAGTGAATGGAAGATCGAAAAGAAAATTAAGTTTATGACTTAACAATTTTTTTCTCTATCCTCATTCACATTGTAATTAGGTTTTCAGCCGCTGATGTTGTTTCCCTAGTGAAATCACTATAGTTTGGGGTGCCAATAACTTGATTCTTATTTGCCAGTTGAATTGAAAACCTTCATGGTTAGGGTGCCAACAACTTCATTCTTGTTTACCAGTTGAATATAAAACCTGCATTCTCAAGAATAAATTTCTTGTAAAATTAATATTTATATGCATGGGTGTTGTGTGTGCTCTTTGGGGTATGCAAAAAAAAAAGAAAGAATTTACGTTCTTAGCTCCGACATCACTGGCTCCGATAACTAACTGTACCAATTGCCCAATGATTTTACACGTTGGTTGTTTTGGCTGCAAATGTATTGATATTGGAATATGGGATCATCATGGTTTTTCCATTCAAGTTTTCATGGCCTCATTTTTGTTTCCGCATAGACCCACGTTAGTGTTGTTTCTTTAAAATAACTTGAGATCCTCATTGGATTCTCATTTCTTAAGACAAGACCAATTTGATGATACGAAGAGCAACTGGTTCATGATAACGTGGACAAGATCTATAGGTATATGTACATATTTATTTCCCTTGCTCCCTCGTTTATTTCCCTGGCTCCCTCCTGTTTTCTTGTTTGTGCTATTTAGCTAATAAAAGTCCCAGATTTTTGGCAAATTATTTGCCAACTATCTTAGCTTTAAACTTATGATCTGGTTGTGGCATGATTAGCTTGTATATTTTGTTGATAATATGAGATATTGGGGTAAACTAAGCAAGTAATTGGAATTCTTAAATCTTAATCATCTTTACGGAATCTTAGAGTCTTATCTGCTACGAAAATAAAGGAAAAATGAGATTAATTGGGAAGTGGTTAATGATTTTATACAAGCTCTAATTTAGCATACATGAGCAATCCCGAAGGAAATAAGAAATTTTCGTCTAGTTAATGTTTGAATAAAAAACAAAATGATGAACTATAATACTTTTCATGTTTGATAATAGGTCATTCAAGATGTAGTAGCAAGCCGGAAGGAAAAAGTTTATCACTTGCAGTAATCATTCGTTAGAGTCTTAATGAGTAAGTTTTTCAAGTTTATCATCATTATAAAGAATGATGATGATTATGAATTTATGATAAAAAATGATTATCAAGAAGATGTTATTAGAGTAGAGTTGTATGAACGGGGCATCTGCTCCCTCCCCCGATTTAGATGACTAGTTGAATCATTTTCCTTCCGTTTCTATAAAAAAAAAAAAATCCATCCTTGTTTTAATATTTTTTCTTTTGCAAATGTGAAAAGTAATAATATCTCTTTTAAAGAAACGGATGTAATGTAGTATTTGCAAATATCGTTTTGTTTCGGGGGTAGGAAGGGAAAGTTTGGATGTAAATATCCAACCAATCACAAGGCCCAAACTCCGACATCCGAATATGCGAATCACGATCTAAATCGGATTTAAATTCCGAACCAAACCATTACATATCTTATTTCTTTGTCTGTGATTCCTGCAATTTCGTAAACCCACTAAATTGAACCAACGGTCCTCCGCAATCCAAACCCTAAACAAAAATCGGTACTTTCTTTCTTTCTTTCGTTCTTTCTGTTTCTCTGTAGATAGTTTTATCATCTTTCATTTCCATTCAGGTTCTTTTTCTTATTTATTTATCCCTAATTTTTCTGCGTTGCAAATTTATTTTTGTAGTATCATAATTTGATCCCTTATTTTTCATTTCAGTGAAATTTTACTTTGGAATGGGTTAAATTTGGTCATTGTTTGGAGATTCATGACCTAATGAATCAGAGGATTTCAGTTATTGTCGATACCAGGAATCATATTGAATTGAAACTTTAGGACCTTCTCTTATTGATATTATTAGTATCTCCTGTTTTGATGAATTCTTTCGCCATTAGTATTATCCTCTTTCTAACCCCTTTGAATATGGATATTGCTAAGGTGTGAATCTTAGAGGACTTGTGTATTTGTTTGCATACTGCATTTTACTTTTTTTTCAACTCTTTATATGTTGATTTTTAAATTTATTTTGATGGAGTTTATTGTTTGCTGATTTCTGTTGCAAACATTTGTTGCAGGAAGCATTGTGGAAAGAAATACCAGTGAAATTTGTTGTTGTCTCTTGAGCTAATTCTGACTGTAGATATTTATTGTCCGGTAAGTTCTATTGCTATTCCAAGTCTGTTATGCTTCTAAGATTTATTAAATGTGATTCGGACACCCTTCAACCATTTATGCATTTTCACGACTCTCATAACTGTATTTGTTTGCGCATCTGGTGAAACTTTTAACTTTCGCCATGTAAGACATTGTAACCAAAAAAGTATATGAAAAGTTTGAAAGTGATCATAATAGAGTGTTGAAACAAATCTGGCGTTTAAGTGCTGGGGTTTTGGGATCTCAGACATATGCTAGACATGCTTAGCTCTGGACTCTTTCCGGTTTTATTAGTGAAGCACTAAGCATATCTGAGGATACCAAAATTTCCTGTTTTCTTGTGCTGATTAGATATTGGCGGCAACTTTTCTTCTGTGTTTCCTTTAGTCGTCACATCCTTATAAATCTCTGTGCTATGTGATTCTTAAGGAAAAGGCCATGGCAATTATGACTGAAACTGAATCAGATTATCTAGAGTTCGTAGCTTTGTTTTTTTTGTCAGAAAGTTAAAATCTTCGCAGTTCAAGGTCCCTATACTTGATTCACTTGGGTTTATTTAGTTGGAGAATATTATTTTCTTTACGTCTGAATGATTTATAATCAACTACCATTGCTCATACTTGCTCAATGTTCGGAGATTCATGACCTAATTCCATCACTAATAATATCCTCTTTCGAACCCCTTTGAATATGGATACTGCTAAGATGTTATCTAAGAGGATTGTCATGATTTGATTCATTTCTTACTCATGATTCGATTCATTTATTACTTATGATAAGAGTCATAAGACCATTTTGATGATATGAACAGAAAAAGGTTCATGATATATTAGTGACATTGTGGACAAGAACCAGAAGTATATATTTATATCCTTTGCCCCCTCGTGCATTCTTGTGTGTGCTAATTTGCTAATAAAAGATGATGTTTCTAGGTAAATTATCTGTTACGTCGTTTACGGTTTAAACTTACAACCGGACAGGTTGTAGGCTGATTAGTTATATATTTTGTTGATTAGTAAGAGATACTGGAGTAAACTAAGAAAATAGTTGAACTATGTAAACCAATTTGATGTCGGTAAAATAACGGAAAGTTGGTTTACTTAATATAATGGTTTTCTTTATGCTGGTATGTCGAATAATTAGTTTATACAAGCTTTAGTTTAACACACAAGGACGATCCGACTTTGCAATTATTTAATATAGTTTTTGAGTTTTTTAAATTGTTCTTTTTTTATTTTCTTTTTTTCTTTCGTGTTATAAAAATAAGAAAATAAGATAAAATTGTCTATTACTCAGTATGTTCCTTTAATGAAATCATAATAGTTTGGGGTGCCAGTAACTTCATTTTTTTTTATCAGTTGAATAGATAATCTGCATTCTCGAATATAAATTTCTTGTAAAACAAACATTTACGGGTCTTTTTCATATTTGGCTTAGGCCATCATGATTTGTCTAATGCAAAGTTCGAGGATTGATATTGCGATAGGGGCCCATCATGATTTGTCTAATGCAAGTTTTCATGGCCTCATTTCTGTTTTAGCTTAGGCCACGTTAATGTTGTTTCTTTTAAAAATGAGATTCTCATTTCTTATGATATAACTAATTTGATGACATGAAAAGCAAAAGGTTCCTGATACATTAGTGACATTGTGGACAAGATATATATATATATATATTTCCTTTGCACCCTCGTGTATTCTTGTTTGTGTTGTTTAGCTAACTACATTGTCTTATAGTTTTAATCTCATGATCGAACAGATTGTGACATGATAGGTCATATATTTTGTTGATTAATATGAGATACTGGAGTAAACTAAGCAAGTAGTTGGACTTCTAAAATCTTAATCATCCTTAAGGAAGCAGTATAGTGACTTTATACATACTCTAATTTAACATATAAGGGTGATCTCGGAGGTAGCTAGAAATTTCCGTCTAGTTAAAATTTTAATAAAAACCGAACAATAAACTGCAATACATCTGCTTATAGATAACTGTTCTTTGTAGATCTAGTAGCAAGTTGGAAGGAAAAAGCATATTATATGTAAACCTTCTTATTAGTCTCAAGTCAGTAAGGTTTTCAAGTTTATCATTGTAAAAATGATTATCAAGAAAATGGTATTAGAGTTGGATGAATAGGTCATCTGTCTCCCTCTCCCAGTCTCATATGAATAGCTGAATGATATTACCTTCGCGTTTTTAGGTTAAAATGAAAAAAATGAGAGTATCTCTTTCACTGAAACGAAAGGAGTATTTGCTAATATCTTTTTGTTTCAAGGGTACGAAGTGAAAGTTTGGATGTAAATATCCAACCAATCTCAAGGTCAAAACTCCAAAATCCGAATATGCGAATCACAATCTAAATCGGATTTAAGAACTGAACCAAACCATTTCATTTCATCTTCTTCTTTGTTTGTCTGTGATTTCTGCAATTTCGTAAAGCCACTAAATTGAACCAACGGTCCTCCGCAATCCAAACCCTAAACAAAAATTGGTACATTCTTTCGTTCTGTCTCTCTCTAGATAGTTTCTGCCATCTTTTATATAAATATAACATATCCCTATTTTTTCTTTGTTGCAATTTAAGTTTTTGAATATCATAATTTAATCCATTGTTCTTCATTTCAATAAAATTTTATTCTGGAATGGGTTAAATTTGGTCAATGTTGGGTCCATGACCTAATGAATAGAAGGATTTCAACTACTGACAATACCAAGAATCATATAGAATTGAAATTTTAGGACCTTAGTCATTATGAATTTCTCTGATTAGTATTAGTATCTCCTGTTTTAATGAATTCTTCCACCATTAGTATTATCCTTTTTAGAACCCCTTTGAATATGGATACTGCTAAGGTGTTAATCTAAGAGGACTTTCAGACAACATTTGTATTTGTGTGCATACTGCATTTTACTTATTCTAACTCTTTATATTTTGATTGATAAAAAATTTAGGTGGAGTTTATTGGTCACTGTTTCTGTTGCAAACATTTGTTGCAGGAAGCATTGTGGAAAGAAATACCAGTGAAATTTGTTGTTGTCTCTTGAGCTAATTCTGACTGTAGATATTTGTTGTTCAGTAAGTTCTATTGCTATTCCAAGTCTGTTATGCTCAGCCGTATATGCATTTTCATGAGTTTCTTACCTGTTATGTTTGCGAATCTGGTGAAACTTTTAACTTTCGCCATGTAAGGAGATTGAAACCAAAAAAGTATATGACAAGTTCGGAAGTGATTATTTAATAGTGTTGAAACAAATATTGTGTCCAAGTGCTGGGGTTTTGGGATCTCAGACACATGCTAGACCTGCTTAGCTGTGGACTCTTTAAGGTTTTATTAACGAAGCACTAAACATGTCCGAGGATACCAAAATTTCCTGTTTTATTGTGCTGATTAGATATGGCCGGCAACTTTGAAAAGATTGTTAGCACAGGATTCCTGTCTGAGTTCCCTTTAGCCGTCATATCGTTGTAAATCTCAATGCTACGTGATCCACTAATGAAAAGGCCATGACAATTATGACTGAAAATGATGATTGAAATCAAGAGTTCGTAGCTTTGCTTCTTTTTTCGTCAGAAAGTTAAATTCTTCGCAGTGCAAGATCCCTATACTTTATTCACTTGAGTTGATCTAGTTGGAGAATATTATTTGTTTTACGTCTGAATGATTTATAATCAACTACCGTTGCTCGTACTTGCTCAATGTTCGGAGATTCATGACCTAATGAATATGAGGATTTCTGCTGTTGTCAATTCCAGGAATCATATAGAATTGAAATTTTAGGACCATAGTCACTATGAATTTCTCTTATTGATACTAGTATCTACTGTTTTGATAATTTTTTTCATCCTCTTTCGAACCCCTTGAATATGGATACTGCTAAGGTGTTAATCTAAGAGGACTTTCTGACAACATCTATATTTGTGTGCATACTGCATTTTACTTCTTTTAACTCTTTATGTCTTGATTTTTTTTTTTTTTTTTTTTTGTGGAGTTTATCTTTTGCTGATTTTTGTTTGCTAACATTTGTTGCAGGAAGCATTGTGGAAAAAAAAAAACCAGTGGAATTTGTTGTCCTCTCTTGACCTAATTCTGACTGTAGAAAATTATTATTCGGTAAGTTCTGTTGTTATTCCAAGTCTATTGTGCTTCAAAGGTTTATTAAATGTGATCCCAACATCCTTCAACCATATATGCATTTTCATGATTCTCATACCTGTTTATGTTTGCAAATCTGGTGAAGCACTAAACATAGGCTAGACCTGCTTCGCATTTTCATGATTCAATAACTGTTGGCTTTAAAATCTATGCAGTCCAAGATCCCTATCCTCAATTCAGTTAGATTTAGTTGGAGAATATTATTTGTTTTACATTTGAAATGACTTATAATCAACTACTTTTGCTCATGCTTGTGAATTTGTCATTGCAGTGGCAACGGAAAATATGGAGGTAAAGCCAACAGTTGCTCTAAGAGCTATGCTAGTAGGTGGAATAGCTGTATTTGCAAAGGTGGCTGGTGCAATGAAGGCAGCAGGTGGTGTGAAGTTAGGAGCTGCAGCTGCTGCTATGACAGCAGCAGCAACTGCAGCAGTTTCAACAAAAAAAGAAACAGATGATGCTTCCAAGCAACCTTCAAAGTGAGCTTTTGTGATGTATCAGTTGTAGGAAATCTTTAGTTAGGAATAAGGGTGCTATAATACGGAGCCACATTTGTATTTCAACATCTTTGTCTGGAAAAGAAGAACCAGACGGTAAGAAATAACAACAAAATTTTGTACTTTATTACGAAACCCAAACTTACATAAGAATAATATAATCACCTGTACCACAATTTTTACACCATTTTTTTTAATGAAAACTTTGACTCCATTTATTTTGAGATTTTTTCCCCGAGTGCATATTTTGATCATGAACATGCTCATGTCTCAAGCCCAATAATATGTTGGCTACTGAGAGATGTAGTGGCAGCATCCACAAAAGATCTAGCTTGATTCTTCTCAACCTTTCCATGAAGGAATACAAGTCAAGGAGCTTCTGTTGGAAAGACAGGAAGACTGCCTAATTCATTCTCTCTGAGGCTGCTTCTTTCAACGTCCCTCCTTCGTGAGACAAATTAGAGAGAACTGGAAGAAGCTCTAAGAATAAACTGGTGAAGGAGACAAATGATAAGTGACCCTTCATAATATGTTTCAATGGGTTTCCTAATTACAGATCTTAGGCAGAAAATGGGAAGTTCAGAAAATACACCTACCAGGTTCCTTTCCTGCTGTAATTTCCCATCATTTTGCATCGGGAGGTCAAATTAGATTAAAAATGATATCCATGCTTATTTTTATGTGAATGGCAAAGATCAGTAGATTTAAATGCATACATGAAGTACACGGAAAGAGTACAACAAATCAAAAGACAGAACGAACCCAAGGGCTCATCAATTTTCGTGAGTTCCGCCAAAATTACATTTTAGCTACGACTAAACAGCTACACAACCACTTTAAGATGCTAATTACGGGATTGGATAATTTTAACGATGACTAATCCGTAACTTAACTACTATATGGTACCTAATGAAGGGTGATATTGTTCACCTTAAGGGATTCTCTGATGAAGTTCACCACCACCTCAACTAACTCAGACTGATGATTATTGTAACAATGATCAGCACCTTCAACAATGTGCAATTTGTGGTTAGGTATGATTTTGGCAAACTCGAAGGCATCTTCCACAGGTATACACTCATCCTCAGAGCCATGAACAGTGAAGACCCTGTACATAGATTAAATTTTTGTCAAATCAAAATTGCAACTCCAAAACATCTGAGATATAATATGTTCAAGTCCAGTGATTTAAAAATTCCAATCAACATGATTTGAGTTCGACATCCATAGATTGCGCATGTAATATAGATGCTAGAAAGACAAACCTGCAATCCTTTGGAATTGAAAGGCATAGTGCATGCATATCAGTAGCAAGCCGTTCCAGTAAGCTCTCTTCTGTCACGCGGTACCAGAAATTTCCTACATTTCCATAAAAACTCCATCAAACATGACATTTACTGTTATGTTAAACGCAGAGAGACTTTGTTACGACACCGACACACTATAGATGGGAGTGAGTTTATTCAATTCAAACTGCTACCAACAGTGTAGTTACCCTCACAAATTAGCCCATTCCATGTCCTAAGCCAACTTCAACAAAAATTCTGCCCCACCTTGATTAACGCCGCATAATGATGCACATGTTAGGTCAATCCCAGCAATATTTGCTGGCTACCTACCGTGATTTATCCCAACAACGATGAACACAGTCAAACTTAACCTATCTTTGCTGGATACTGACAAGGCACTAGCTCTTCATTTGTGGGATCCATATTGCAGGGAGAGGAAAGAAAGAAGAAAGCTTTATGTACCACAAAAGTTCTTTTTTGAGAATTCAGACATGAGATACTGTTTAATGAGCACCGAATTCATGATGAACAAAATAACATTCTAAGCTAACGATTAAACAGTCGTGCTATATAAAGAACACAAATGAAACACTATATGAGATAGAAAGACGAATTACCTTCTCCATCCTTCACATCTATAGATCCATTTTCCTTAATTCTTTCCATGAAATCTTCACCTAAACGTTCTTTAATTCCTTCATCCATGTTGTAGCGCCCAGAAACATTTATCACCGTCGGTACATCATGATACTTGGAAGCATATACGAGCACCGTATCTCCTCCTGAGAGGAAACTTTTTCAGTAATATAACAACAATTGAAGATCTACAAAACAATCTCCTGAAAGATGTATTCAACGTTTCAGTTCTAATCCAAGAGAGATAAAAGAGTAACTAAGGACGACTGAAGTAAATACTATAAAACTACAGATGAGGTATTTTAGCATGTTGTAAAAGGAGTTGAATGGGAAGAAGATAAACAATATTCATGAAACTAGACCACCACACTTCAAGTAAGATCCCTTGACTATCAAATGTTAAATTTGATCTACTTAGTGGTAACGTTTAGACTTCTTAAACGTATTCCTGCATCGAACGAAGTGTTCTACAAATAATACATACAAATCCTAATCTCTTCAATTTTTTGCGATCTGTAGCCCCTTACAAACATTTCTTGAGTCACTTGTATTGCGAACAATCCGACCCAGCAAACAAAAAGAACTAAAAATGTAGTTTTCCATCATGACGTAGAAAGCAAAAATTCATCCTACAATAACAATCTACTGAAAGATGTTTGCAATGTTTAAGTTCTAATCCAAGGCAGATACAAAAATAACTACCATATTTAAAAGTATATTATGATGTTACATACCTTTACTATGCCCAAGAATTCCACCTATAACCCGTTTCATCCCTGAGAAATAGAGGACTACGGAATGCAAATCATCAGCCTCTTTATTGTAGTTTCCAAACTCAAATGTCCCTTCACTTTCACTAGAGGAAAGACAACACCGAGCTATAAATTTAGCTTAACTCGATGAACGAAACCATATACATGATAAGTGAAACAAACAATAAACAACAAGCATTCATAAACAAGTAAACTTGATAGCTACAAGCGCAAGTATTTCATGTCACTTACAACATAAATCAAGTATAAAACACATACCCATTCCCAGAAAAATCAAATCGGAAAGCGCTGATTCCTTTCTTTGTTAAAGCATCAGCAACATTCAGATTAATGGGACATTCCTGTATATGGAAATTGAACTTATTCATTGGATTATACAAGCTACTAAATCAAATTATAACTCATTTCATGCTGTCAAGATGTTCAGAGAACAGACCTTATTGGAAGTAAATCCATGGCATAAGATTATAAATTCCTTTGAACCAGTTTCATGTAAGATACCCACAAGATTCTCACCATACTTGTTTTTTATGACAATTCTTTGTTGTTCAATCACTGAAACAAGAAACCATAGACTGTAAATAAATAAATAAATAAAAACTCTTTTCTTTTGATTAAATCAGAAAATCCCACTAATTGGTGATGTTACAAAGTGCATATAGAATACAAATTCATGATTTATTTCATGATCAACAGAAAAAAAAAAAATCATTTTTATGGTTACTAATTATCAAAGTTTTTTTTTTTTTTTTTTTTTTTTTTAAGGAATTTTCTGAGCCCTTGTGAGAAAAATGATTACCTGAACTTTGGAGTTTAATCGATTGATCCATTGTTAATTTTATCTGGTGGATTTGAGGGAGTGAAGTGAAGTACAGAAAGAGTAGGAGAAGATGAAGGGAGACTTTGCTTTGAAGTTGGAGTACAAGATATTTGTTTGTTTGGGTCTGATTGGTGATCTGAATCTAATTCAGCATCTGACTCAGTAACGAGTCATTTATCTGATACCTGATTCGAGATCTGACTCAGCTCTTATATCTGACTGGGAACCCGTAGCATGTCTTTTTCGTAAGATTTCATATATTGACATGTCCATTAAGGAATGTACAGGTCAAGAAGCTTCGATTGGAACAACAGAAAGACGACTGCCATTCCATTCTCTCTACTGCTGCTACTTTAGACGTTCCTTCCCTCGTGAGACGAATTACAGAGAACTTGAAGAAGCTCTAAACTGGTGAAGAAGACAAAAATGATAAGACAGATCTAATCCAGAAAAAGGAAAGTTCGAGAAAAATAAACCCAAACCTACCAGGTTGCTTTCCTGATTTAACTCAACCAAACCAAACGGGTATATACTATATACATACAAGTGAGTCGAGTGAGTGACAATATTCCAACAGCAAACTTACCATCATTTTGCAGCAGGAGGTCAAATATTAGTAGATTAAAGGTATTCAAGAAATATGCAAAAAGAGGACAGCCAACCAAAAGACAGAACAAACCCAAAGTCTCATTATTGCTGCCAGTTTGGCCAATAGGAGTATTACATTTAAGCTACTGTTAAGCATCTATACACATACAACTCCTTTAAGAAGCTAATTACGGTATAGGAGAATTTTAATGATGTGTAAGCAGTACTTAACTACTATGTCAAAAACTTAACCACTAGATGGTACCTAATTATGAAGGGGTAATATTGTTTGCCTTAAGAGGTTCCTCTGATGAAATTCACCACCACCTCAACTAACTCAGACTGATGCTTATTGTAACAATGATCAGCACCTTCCACAATATGCAACTTGTGGTCATGTATGATTTTGGCAAACTTGAAAGCATCTTCGACAGGTATGCATTTGTCCTCAGAGCCATGGACAGTGAGGACCCTGTATATATTATAAATAAATCCAGTGATTTAGTTGTTGGAAAAGAAAATTTGACACCCCAAAAATTTTAAGATCTAATGAGGTGAAGTCCAATTATTCAGGAATTCCAGTAACCATGATTTGGGTTTGAAATCCTAAGATGATGCAAGTACTAGACATGCTAAAAAGACAAACCTGCAGTCCTCGGCAATTGCAAGGCATAATGCATGCATATCAGTAGCTAGGCGTTCCGATAAACTCTCTTCTGTTGCACGGTACCAGATATTTCCTACATTTCCATAAAAATTCCATCAAACATCACATTTACAGTTATGTTGAAAGCAACGAGTCTTTGTAAGGACACCGACACACTAAAGATAGGAGAGAGTTTATTCAATTCAAACTGCTACCAAGGGTGTCGGTACCCACACCGATTAACCCATCCCATGTAATAAGCCAATTGCAATCAAAATTCAGCCCCAACCGTGATTTATCGCACAGAATGATGAACATGTTAAGTCAAGTCCAACCAATTTTTCCTAGCTACTGACCAAGCACTTAGCCTTCCGTATGCGTGGTCCATTTTGCAGGGAGAGGAAACAAAGAAGAAAGTTTTATGTACCACCAATATTCTATTTCGAGAATTCCGAAGCAAAATACAGTTCAATGGACATCAAATTCATGATACACGGAATAACATTCTAAATTACCAATTGAATGGTTGTGCAATATAGAGAACACAATTGAAACACTACATGACAAATTACCTTTTTCATCCTTAACATCTATAAATCCATTTTCCTTGATTCTTTCCATAAAATCTTTACCCAAGTGTTCTTCAATCCCTCTATCCATCTTGTAGCGTCCAGAAACATTTATCACCATAGGTACATCATGATACTTAGATGCATATACAAGCACCACAACTCCTCCTGACAAGAAACATTTTCAGTCATATCACACCAATTGACAATCTACATAAAATTCTTGAATCACAACTATCATATTTGGAAGCACATTGTAATGTTTATACCTTTACTATGCCCAAGGATTCCACCAATAACCCGTTTCATCCTTGAGAAATATAGGACTACAGAATACAAATCATCCGTCTCTTTATTATAGTTGCCAATCTCAAATGTACCTTCACTTTCGCTTTAGCAAAGACAACAGTGTGAACTAAAATTAGTTAACTTCAATGACCGAAAGTACAAAAATGAAATAAACAAACAATCGCCGCAATTTTTTTTCGTCAGTTGCAATTGAAACCCCTTAGAAGTGAAACATTCAGCAAGTACAAGGACATACACCATACCCATTCCCGGAGAAATCAAAACGGAAAATGCTGATTCCTTCTTTTGTTAAAGCCTCGGCAACATTCAAATTAATGGGACTTTCCTGGATATGGAGATTAAACTCTAGCAATGTACAGAATGCAATTCTCACTCATTTCATGCAGTCAAGGTGTTCAGAGTACAAACCTTATTGGAAGCAAATCCATGGCATAAGATTATAATTTCTGATGAGCCGGTTTCATGTAAGATGCCCACAAGATTTTCACCATACTTGTTTCTTATGACAATTCTTTGTTGTTCAATTACTGAAACAAAAAACCAGAGACTGTAAATTAATTTAAATACTTTTTTTTTCTTTTCATAAACACATGAGTTCCTCTAATTAGTGCGGAAATAAACTGAATTTAGAATAAAAAATCATAAATTTAAGTCATGATCAACAGAAAAAGAATTCATTTTTAAGGTTACTAATTTAACTATTTAAGGGTTTTTTTTTTTTTTAAAAAAAAAAAAAGGAATCTTCTGAGCTCTTGGGGTGAAAAATGATTACCTGAATTTTTGGGTTTAATCGATTGATCCATTGTTATTTTGATCTGGTGGATTTCAGGGAGTGAAGCAGAGAAAGAGTAGGAGAAGATGAAGGAGACTTTGAAGTTGAAGAGAAGGGACTGTTTGGTTAGTTCATTTGATAAGAACGAGATTCGCAGTTAGTATTTTAATCACTGATTCACAGGTAATAAATTTGGCCTATGGCACATTACACCTTGTTTGTTTTTTCAGATTCATTTGGCCTAACTGAATATGTATTTTGTGGAAATTGAATTATTGCCCCTCCTTTTCATGGGTGTACACAATTATCCTTTAGAAAATTTTATAAATGTCCCTTATGACATAATTGAAAATTTCTTTAAAAACATAATTTTCATATGTCCCTATTTAGCCTTCCTTCTTCAACTTCTTCATTATTTCTAAGACTAAGTCTTATGGGCTAGATTGGAGGTGCTAGATTAGCACTTAAGTGTTGCAATTCAAAAAAAAAGCGTAGCAAAAAAGTTAACACTAGTTCTCTCTCTAGCGATGAGCTAGCATGTGAAGTAGCATGCTAGATAGTTACGTTGAATGGTTCGGCCGCTTGAAAAAATACCTTTCGCGGAATGGTTCATTTTGAGGGGTTTATTTTTGATCTGACGGCTGAGATTTGAAGCGCCTGAATGGGTTTGGCGCGAATGGTTCGGCGCTTGGTCGACGTGGACTCGCTAATCTAGCTGCTAGATTAGCACTCCCATAAGACTTAGTAGGTATTTCTGAATGCTAATCTAGGTGCTAGACTAGCACCCCATAAGACTTAGTCTAATAACTCAGTCGGAAAAAAAATCAATCAAACCCAACCACCATATACATCGATCCAACCACCGCCACTTATATCGTCGCCACCACAACCACTTCCGCCACGTCCACCGCTACTATCAAGAGATCTATCTCCAGTTTTATGTTCAAGCTTTTTTGTTTAGGTTAAAAACTGATTTTCGAAACCAGATTCATTTGATTTTTAGGTTTTCAATTTCAGAATTTCGAGTTGAAGCTTTAGAGAGAATTATCTTTGCATGTTTGATTTATTAATCAATTCAATATGTATGATTTTGTTAAGAACGCGCAATTGGGGGATATAAAAACTAATTGGGGGATATATGAAAAGGACAAAAACTGGATCCAAATATCAAATCAGGGTCATCCCTTATCTAATTAAGTATTTTAAGTAATTCCTAACCTACCCCACTAATCAGGATTAGTGATTAATAATAATTAGTAAAATCTTAAGATTATTTGATAAATGATTAGTGTGTATTATTATTTGTGTTTGGGTGAGTGAGGTGAGAGTAGGAGGAGGGAAAGAAAATTTGAGAGGGAAATTATTTTGGTGAAAATGGAGGATGATTGTGAACAGAGAATTGCTGCTGCTGAATCTTTAGCTCAACTACAACAAGGAGCATATCTTCAATCTTCATCCAATGACAACAACTCACTATTGCAAGTTTTTGTGGAACCAACACCTTTGGATCATGAATTTTATGAGCATGAAGTGTTTCGTGAAGAACCAACCCAAGAGAGTAAACTAGCTCAACATATAAGCACTCTCAATACTCAGGTAAAGCTGCTAAGAGGTAGAAAAATTGATTTTTTTTTCTTCTTTGAATCCACTATTTTTGTTGCTGTAAAAGCTCGGTACCGGCATGGTGGCGGTATAAATACTATGCCGGAACCACGAATACCGACATGGTATTCATACTACGACCATGTCGGAACCTCGATATCCCCCATTTTGATACTAAAAACGGCATAGTATGCAACCAAACAACTATGCCGGTACAAAAGTTACTTTTTACCTACCACGGAATATTCTACGGAATATGCAACCGGCATGGTTGAATTATAAGTTTACCATGAGTCCGCATGAAAAACATACGGGAAGAAGTGTCTTCTGAAGCTAAATACCGGCATGTAAAATTAATTAACTACCACGCCGGAACACAGTACCGGCATCTTACTCTAGATAACGAGCATGCCGGCACGACCACCGGCAATGGTCAATTTTAACAATACTATGCCGGTACATACAAAACAACATACAGGAAGGAGTGTTTTCCAAAGCTAAATACCAGCATGGTATAATAATTATGATCTACGCCGGGACTTTATATCGGCGTTGTAAACTAGATTACGAGAATGTCCACACCTCTATTTCCGGCGTTGCTTTCAAATAAATTGTTAATGCCGGAATCGTCTAAAAATTGGTCTGTTGATTCGGTGCAGTTCGACTATGCCGGGAATGTGGTTGAGCATGCCGGGACTGCTTACCGGCATAGTATTAAATTTTTCTTTTTTGGGCCTAATTTATTTTCTTTTCGTTCGATCCTTAGGTTGTGACATATATTGATCCAATAAATGCAAAACCGCTCGGTCGGGATACGTCGGAATACTATAAAATGCCTCTGGTATGTTACCAAAGAATTCTTTTCACCTAGTATCTTGAATATTACTAATGGATTGTTTGTAATGAACCTTCTAATCACCCATTTTTGTCCTTATGTAGGTGTTGATGGTGGTTTTTAGCTTAGGGATAAAATCGTAAAACCGTACATCTGACATGACGTCACTATGACCAATAGCACATTTATTAAATCAATTAGCATATTTATGTAAGAATTACCAGGGTATCTTTTTTCTTATATACATGTGTCATGTTCCACGGCAGAACCCTTAGTATTAACTGACATCACCTTTGTATACACCTAACCCTAATTCTCTCACCGCGCCAATGGAAAACCATGCCAGCCACGTCTCTGCGCCAAGGCATGCCAACCATTCCAGCCGCACCACCGTGCCCATGGCAAACCATGCTAGCCACGTCTCTGCGCCAAGGCATGCCAACCATGCCAGCCGCACCACCGTGCCAATGGAAAACCATGCTAGCCACGTCTCTGCGCCAAGGCATGCCAACCATGCCAGCTGCACCACCGTGCCAATGGCAAACCATGCCAGCCATGTCTCCACGCCAAGGCATGCCAATCATGCCAGCCGCACCACCGTGCCAATGGCAAACCATGCCAGCCACGTCTCCGCGCCAAGGCATGTCAATCATGCCAGCCGCACCACCGTGCCAATGGCAAACCATGCAAGCCACGTCTCCGCGCCAAGGCATGCCAACCATGCTAGCCGCACCACCATGCCAGCCACGTCTCCGCGCCAAGGCATGCCAACTATGCCAGCCGCACCACCGTGCCAATGGCAAACCATGCCAGCCACGTCTCTGCGCCAAGGCATGCCAACCATGCTCGCCGCTCCACCGTGCCAATGGAAAACCATGCCATCCACGACTCCACGCCAAAACGAAGGGTTGCAATAATCAACGACTACCCTTCTCTTCGAGATACAAATCTCGACCATCCAAGTTCTCCACCTAACGCACGAAAACTTGCGCCCCAAGGTCAAACACCACGGTTTGCACCAAACCCTAGTTTTGGCCGCGCCTATACCATGCCAGCCTCTCCTTCACGTCATTGGCTGCCAAAACGAAGGGTTGCAACGATCAACGGCCACCCTTCCATCTAAGATGCAGATCTTAGCCTTCCAAAGTCACCAGCTGACGCATGGCAACCTGCGGCCAGGGACGGTATTAGGGGTGGATTACCCAGGCTGAAGCCCACCCCAAAATTTCTAAAAAGATGTTTTGTTAGTGTAATTTTTAACATTTGTAAAATTTAGCCCAGGTGTAAATTTTAATTAGCCCATTAATTATTAAGATATGATTCTGCGTGGAAGAAATCAGAAGATTTTGGAACCCGTCCCGCATGGATTAATTTTTGAATAACATCTCAACCATTCAAAGGCTATAGGGAAAAACAAGTATTCATGATGTTTCTTAAAATCAGGTATTGAATGGGCTCACCTGTTACGTGTCAGTTTGATAAAATAAAACTGTGTGTCAAATGGGGGTGTCTTGTCCTTAACTAAGCAAGCATTTGTCCACCTTTAAAAAAAGAAAAAAAAAGAAGTGTTTGTCCAAAAATTCATTTTTCTTTTATGAAGTGACTACAATTTTATGTATATCTATGTATAATCTAAAAATACAGTTTATTCATGAGACAAAAATACAATATGTCATGACTTATTATGCGTATATGTACAAACTCCAAATATTTTTGCATCCCTATAATAACCTTTAAAACTAGAAAAAAATTGGGCGGCCTTCGGCCGCTAAATAAATCAGGATTATTATTTTCGATATGCAAATTATTCCTCCCTAATATTAGTTACAAGGTGAAAAAATTTGATTCAAAACTTTATGCTCCAAGGAAAAGAGATTGTGTGGCATACCCATACTCAGCTTTAAGTATATTACCGCAGTTGTATTCTTGCAATTGAGATAAATTAAATTGAGAGTTCGAGAAAAAAAAATTAGCTCACCCAAACATAAATTCCTGGTTCCGTCGCTACCTGCGGCCCAAATCCAAAACACACGGTTTGCACATAAACCCTAATTTGGCCGCGCCTACTCTTTGACAAGGCCATGACTCAACGCTGGCTGCTACAAACAAAGGGTTCCAATAATAAACGGCTACCCTTCTCTTTGAGATGCAGATCTCGACCACACAAGTTCGTCACCTGACGCATGGCAACTTGCGGCCCAAAGACAATACACACGGTTTGCACCTAAACCCTAATTTGGTCGCGCCTACTCTATGAAAAAGCCATGCTTAACGCTGGCTGATAAAACGAAGGGTTGCAATAATCAACGACTACTCTTCTATTTGAGATGCAGATCTCGACCACACAAGTTCGCCACCTGACGCATGGAAACTTGCGGCCCAAATCCAAAACACACGGTTTGCACCTAAACTCTAATTTGGCCGCGCCCAATCTATGGTAAAACCATGATCAACATTGGCTGCTAAAACAGAGGGTTGCAATAATCAACGGCTATCCTTCCCTCTGAGATGCGGATCTCGACCATTCAAGTTCGCCACCTAACTTATGGGACAAAGCCAAAACATTACGATTTGCATCTAAACCCCAAATTTGGCCGTGCCTACTCTTTCGCAAAGCAATGTCAACTCTACCATGGCCACTGGCATGCCACCATGCCACACGTAACACCTTGCTACACGTTTCCCATGAAAACACTCGAGACATCAACACATGTCACAAACTGGGGGATACTCATAAACAGTATTGGTTTGGCGGTTTACAGCATGCGGCGTACACTACGCCCGTTACATGAAAGTGTCATAAGAATGAGTCGGTTAGTAAATACAAGGAATAATGGTGAAACGCTCCTTTCATTATGGAACATCAATTCCAGGCATTACCCATTTATCACCTCCTTCCACTTTACTCAGTCGTTTCCATTTTCTACGAGACCAGAGTACGTTATGTTACGACTTGTATAAATAGGTCTTACCTATTTCCACCAAACTACAAGTTTTGGTCAGGAGCATACAACACTCAGAAACCACTTGCTAGCTTTCCCATCTGTTAGCTTTCACTTTCTGATACAAGTCAAACAACTACTCTTCCAGAATCAACTATTTTGGTCTCAACACTTTCTTCGCTTCCCTCCCTAAAACCAACCCTTCTCCTTCACTTTGTGACCGAAGTAAGTCTGGAACGACCATTTCTTGGTTTAGGCCGGATTTGTACAGATTGATCTCTCGAATCTAAAGTACTCCCTTGCAGTACATTGTTTAGGGTTTAGACTCAGTTTCTCACACACTCATGCAAAATTATCGAAATCAGTAGAAACCGTTTTCACCCTCAAATAATTAGAAACCACAGCGGGAGGATTGATCTTTCGGTTACGCTGTCAATTTTCAACTCTCGATCTCATCGTTTGACTTAGATCTCGGAACGGTAGAAATGAATGATCCGCTCAGAGATCAACGACCCAGTTAACAGTCATAACAGTTACCAGGTGTAATACAACAAGTGCTGACTGGGGACTCCCAAGGTGGAAAAGGCAAAAAATCCGCTCAGGATCGGCGACCCAGTCATCAATAATCACACAACGAGGAACAACTGGGGACTTCTCAAGGCAATTCGACACCGCCCATAAAACACGGACTTGCGATTTGGGATCCGTTTTATTGAAGCAGGTGATAAAAAAAAAAGTTCGGTCAGGATACATAACCGATTACTATGGGTTTCCAAGTTGAAACCAAACACCATGTTATTCCCAAGTTTCATCTCATACTTTCCCGTCATGCAACATTCACGGTTTCATGATTTTCCTAGATGATTTGCTACCTACACAACTCAGACTTTAACATATCAAAAGACCATTATCCCAAAATAATCCAAAAACTCTTATAAACATCAATCATCTATCAATCAAAAAAAAAAAAAAAAAACAAACCCGAACCATAAACTAGGCGTTTCTTTGCCTTTCAAAAAAAAAAAAAACTAAGGAAAGGAGTTTCAGAAAAGTAACACGCTCAAGGAAAATCACTCAACAGAAGCTCGTTCTTCTTGGAGAAATGTCCCGCATATCTTGAAGGGCCGCCTGTTTCAGTATCAACTCCTGAGATAACTTCTCCAACTCTTGGGACAACTTAGCAACCTCCGCATCCTGATGAGTAATCGAATCTGCGGAAGGATCGTCGACCGTTTCAGCTTGCAGTCTTTGGATCTCGGAAAATCCCTTGCAGAACCAGGAAACATTAAATTCAAGGTCTACACACATATCCCAGTGAAACTTCCAGCTCGTGATCACATCTCCAGAAATAGTGTGACCAGTGACATTGCACATATGATGAGTCGAAGATAAAGCTTCTTCCACACGCTTGACTAATACAAATCGGCTAGTAAGATTCTTGTTCGTGGCGATATGTCCGTACTTTTTCCATATCCTGGTATACAACTCCGCATGCTTAGCTGGCACGCTGAAGCCTCCAATCAACACATGATCTTCGTGAGGAGTCAAATATAGAGGCACAAAAATGGCGCCCGCAACCGAATCTGTAACTGGCAAAGGATTCCTGACCACGATTGCACCGAAGGTCGCCAAAGTACTATCCACCACCTGGGTTTCAGCGCTGTCAATATCCATTTCCAAATTACCTGTGGGTGCGGTTTCCAAGATTGGACCTTCGTTGCGATGAGTCTCCACCTCAAGGTCATCTCCAGAAACACTTCCTCCCTATAAACTTACCAACTCATTTGCGGGCTCGCCAGAAGAAGACTCAGCATTACCTATGGAAACGTTTTCACCACTGGATCCTAAACCCTTTTCTTCTTCAAACTCTCCTTCATCTTCAGGGGACTTATTCGCCAATTTCTGACTATGCGAAAGCGTAGCAAATGGGCTCGCATCGTCAAGACCCTAAATTCGAAAATATAAGGCGTTTAGCAAAAAAAAAAAGAGAGAGGGGGATAAAAACGACGATCTAGTATGAATCAGTTGAATTTAGAAGGAGCCATGCGTACCCGTGTGTTGAAGGAACTGAAAGTCACGAGAGCTGACGAGCCCGACTGAAAACCACCTACACGGTCCTTAGACCTCCGCTCCTTTTTCTGGGAGCCATCCGCGTCCGGGCTAGGCGACTTTCGTTTGGTCAAGGAAAGATCCCTCAGCAGCGGATGCTTCGCCAGGACTGCAGGAGAAGGCTTACCACGGGTATTCTCTTCTACAGTTTTCATAAATTGCTGGATGACGAGGAACTCACTCTGCCAGAATGCATTATACTTGGAGGTAGTTGAAGGATTTCTTTCCTAAGGCAAGAAAGGGAGACTTTTACCCGGCATGAGGACACTAGCATCAAGGACGACTAGTAATGAGTCCCCCGGGGCTACCGGCTGACGTACGAGAGGGACCCCCTGGTCGAAACCCATATGCCGAGACGCCCGATCAATATTGTAAGAGACTGCCAGACATGAGCCTCAAAAGAAAGACGGTATATAACCAGGCATACAACTTCGCATGAATACAACCGCTCCAACGCTCATATTCCTTTCGTCAGAAAGCAAAGACATGTTCGGAGCAGAAGCAAAAGTATTAACCTAAACTATGGATGTACAAACCGGGGCCCGCAGACGAAAGTTGATCGTGTACGAGCCGTCGAGGAAATCAACCAGTCTTGAACTAGCTCTTGGGCGCCTATTTGACCAACGAAGTATCCTCGAACCACCACAAGACTCGGGAAGTGGAGCTAACGGCTTAGGAGCGTATTTAATTTTCTAAGTGCTCCCATAACCATGCCTGGAGGAAAGCAGCATGAACATACGAGTCCACTTTCATGTAGCCATTTGAAGCACACATGTCCGCAACCAGATGATCCAAGTGTGTGTACAGAGAGCCGAGAAACAAGCTACCAATGGGGAGGACGACACCTTTCGCTAATTTTATGGAGAACTTGACAAGCTCTGGCCTTATCTCCTTCTTACCAGAGCCACCAAAGGGCCAAAAATGCCGCGACATGAAGCGTACTACTCTTTTGATCCGGTTCCAATCCATCAGGAAACCATTGAGACACCCACCAGATGTAGAAACACCTTATCTCGTTTTCCTTCCGAACGAACCCTTTCGACTTCGCAACCAGGGCAGCACGCATTCCTGCTTCATCTTCCGATAACTCGATGTTGAGGTTTCCTGTTATGGGAAGATTCAGTAAAACGGCCACGCTTTCTAAGGAGATAGTCATTTCACCCCACCCGCATATGGCCGTGTGAGTGTTTCGGACACCATACGGAAATAAAAGCAACCAAACCTGGTATATGTTTCCTGATTTGAAGTACTGCGAAAGCCGCGATAGCTTCAATGATTTGCGCCTTGGTCAAGCTAGCCCTTACATAGTCTTGAATTATCATAAATTGCATCCACTTGTCAAAGGAACGCAAAGGACTCACGGAGATTTTAAAGTTAACAAGAGAGGCGGGATACTCTTTCCTCTGAAGGCAAAACCGTATAATGTCCCCTGGCGGGACCGACCAAGCCCCTCCATCACTCTCCGGACCGGTCAGAAGAATCGGGACATGCTTAGGATGACTTCTCCTGGCAGAAAATATCATGAAAAATTCATCATCCACGTTTGGTTTAGAGTTGCCAACGTCCTTTGGCACAACAGGGCTCTCCTCAGGCGACATCCTAACAGGACTTTTCACGTTGCTTCCGGGAACAAATTAACTACGCCACAAGCAAAAAAAAAGAAGTTACTACAAAGTGCACGGGAACTATTTTGTCAACAACGAAGAGTCCACTAAGGTTTCCGCAGAAACTCGGCACACGGCCACGCCATGAAAAAGGAAACCCTAAAAAACTAAGGTTTTCATGGAAAAAGGGATTGATGGAAGTCGTTTACACATGCATGCCTACTATTTCATAATAATTGAGGTGCTTAACGCTACCGCGGTGTTCACGCTAAATATTTCTACAAGTACATGAGGACCTTTCCTACGGCTAGGGTTTGCACCGGTACGGAGGAACAATATTTTCTACGGGTATATGAAAGGCATGCCTGTGGCTAGGGTTTACATCAACACCAGGAAACAAGAAAAACAATTTGAAAAGGAAACGCTGGAAGACATACCTGGAATACACTCGCTCACTTTATCTGCTACCGCACAGCCAGGGCGTAAGAACAAAGGTGTGAGACAAAAGGGAGAGACCGATCCTATTTATATGCGCGACACTTTGGAGTTTAAATAGGGAAAGAACTTCCTGCTTGCATCGAGAAGCAGTTGGGCCCGCGAAGACATGCCAGCGCCGCACCGAGCCAAGTCGCGCCCAAGCCGCACCAAGATGAGCCAGCGCCGCACCGAGCCAATTCGCGCCCAAGCCGAGCCAGCGCCGCACCGAGCCAAGTCACGCCCAAGCCGTACCGCGCCCGAGCCAAGTCGCTCCAAAGCCAAGCCGTGTCCAAGCTGCGCTAAGACAAGTTTCGCCAAACCTCTTCCAACGCCTCACCGAACCGATCGCTAGCGGCTCCATTCCAAGCCGAGCAATACTTGCGGCTCCAATTTCAATCTGACACATTGCCAAATCAAGCTGACATCCTGCATTTCAACCAACAATCACATCTACTATTTTCACGGTCTAGCCAGTAAACGACGCAAGTAGAATTCATGCAAGGCCGCCAACACAAGGATCACGAATTCTCAAAACACTCTCGAAAAAGGTTAGATGAATCTTCCTAGTCATCTTTCATGACCCGCCGTTTCGATTTTGTCCTTGTCCATCACCATCTTATGCTTACCTTGCAACAACGCTCCTGTTCCGAGCAAAGCAGGGGACTTAATGTTGATGGTGGTTTTTAGCTTAGGGATAAAATCTAAAAACCGTACAACTGACATGACGTCACTATGACCAATAGCGCATTTATTAAATCAATCAGCGTATTTATATAAGAATTACCAGGGTACCTTTTTTCTTATATACATGTGTCATGTTCCACGGCAGAACCCTTAGTATTAACTGACATCACCTATGTATACACCTAACCCTAATTGTCTCACCGTGCCAATGGCAAACCATGCCATCCACGTCTCTGCGCCAAGCCATGCCAACCATGCCAGACGCACCACCGTGCCATAGAAAACCATGCCAGCCACGTCTCTGCGCCAAGGCATGCCAATCATGCCAGCCGTACCACCGTGCCAATGGAAAACCATGCCAGCCAAGTCTCTACGCCAAGGCATGCCAATCATGCCAGCCGCACCACTGTGCCAATGGCAAACCATGCCAGCCATGTCTTCACGCCAAGGCATGCCAACCATGCCAGCCACACCACCATGCCAATGGAAAACCATGCCAGCCACGTCTCTGCGTCAAGGCATGCCAGCCACACCACCGTGCCAATGGAAAACCATGCCAGCCACGTCTCTGCGCCAAGGCATGCCAACCATGCCAGCCGCACCACTGTGCCAATGGCAAACCATGTCAGCCACGTCTCTGCGCCAAGGCATGCCAACCATGCCAGCCGCACCACCGTGCCAATGGAAAACCTTGCCAGCCGCACCACCGTGCCAATGGCAAACCATGCCAGCCACGTCTATGCGCAAAGGCATGCCAACCATGCCCGCCGCTCCAACGTACCAATGGCAAACCATGCCATCTACTTCTCCACTCCAAAAATAAGGGTTGCAATAATCAACGGCTACCCTTCTCTTCGAGATAAAGATCTGGACCATCCACGTTCGCTACATAACACACGACAACTTGCGTCCCAAGGCCAAACACCAAGGTTTGTACCAAACCCTAGTTTTGGCCGCGCCTATGCAATGCCAGCCTCTCCTTCACGTCATTGGCTGCCAAAACGAAGGGTTGCAACGATCAACGGCCACCCTTCCATCTAAGATGCAGATCTTAGCCGTCCAAAGTCACTAGCTGACGCATGGCAACCTACGGCCCAAAGCCAAAACACACGGTTTGCACCCAAACCCTAATTTGGCCGCGCCTACACTTTGATAAGGCCATGACTCAACGTTGGCTACTACAAATGAAGGGTTGCAATAATCAACGGCTACCCTTCTCTTTGAGATGCAGATCTCGACAAAACAAGTTCGCCACCTGACGCATGGCAACTTGCGGCCCAAAGCCAAAATATACGGTTTGCACCTAAACCCTAATTTGGTTGCCCCTACTCTTTGACAAGGCCATGACTCAACGCTGGCTGCTAAAACGAAGGGTTGCAATAATTAACGGATACCCTTCTCTTTGAGATGCAGATCTCGACCAAACAAGTTCGCCACCTGACGCATGGCAACTTGCGGCTCTATGCCAAGACACACGGTTTGCACCAAAACCCTAATTTGGCCGCTCCTACTTTATGACAAAGCCATGCTCAACGCTGGCTACTAAAACGAAGGTGTTTATGGGTAAAAATCGTTTCTGCCGATTTCGGTAAATTCGATAGGTGGTGAGTCAAACCCTAAACAAAAAGCACTTTATAGGTTCAAACCCTAAACAAATGTGCCGGTCACAAAGTGGAGGACTTTATTTAGAAAGGTGTTGAGGAGATCAATCTCGACTTGTATCGAAAGTGGGCTTAAACCAAGAGATGAAAGCTTTTTGGGAGAGCTTGCAAAGTTGCCTTTCGAGAGTGTAGTATTTTTCTCCCGACCGAGACTTGTTGTATGGTGGAAATAGGTAAGACCTATTTATACAAGTCGAGATTTGAAACGTACCACTGACCTCATGAAGGAAGAGAGTAAAGGGTGAAATAATGGGAGGAGGTGGTAACCGCATGGTGTTAATGGGTGAAAACGTTTTCACCATTATTTCCTCTTTTATTTGACCGCTTTATTCCTTTTCACACTTTCTTAATGTGAGCGTAGTGTCTGTTGTATCTATGTGACCGCCAAACCAAAACCCTAGAAAGCATCCCCAGTTTGTGTTGATGTCTCGAGTGTTGGTTGCATCTTGCGTGCAAGTGGTGCTGCTAGGGACGCATGTGGCATGTGCCAATGGCATGTGCGGAATGCCTTCGTTGCGAGTTGCACCTCGAGCGTAAGTGGTAATGCCAGAGCTGCTAGTGGCGTGTGTGGCATGTGCCAACGGCATGTGCGAAATGCCTTGGTGGTAGGTTGCACGGTTTGCAAGTTAGGCTACCAGCGTGTGTGTTTGGCATGTGCCGATGGCATGTGCGGAATGCCTTGGTGGTAGGTTGCATGGTTTGGAAGTTAGGCTACCAGAGTGTGTGTTTGGCATGTGCCAATGGCATGTGCGGAATGCCTTGGTGGTAGGTTGCACGGTTTGCAAGTTAGGCTACCAGCGTGTGTGTTTGGCATGTGCCAATGGCATGTACGGCCATGTTGACCTAGTTGCAAGTCTTGCAAGCCTAGGGCGCTATATTTGGCGTGGGCCAAAGGCATAGCGGCTTGGAAATATGGCCTGCGATACGTGTTGGCATGTGCCAATGGCACGTACGGCCATGTTGACCTAGTTGCAAGTCTTGCAAGCTTAGGGCGCTATATTTGGCGTGGGCTAAAGGCATAGCGGCTTGGAAATATGGCTGCGATACGTGTTGGCATGTGCCAATGGCACGTACGGCCATGTTGACCTAGTTGCAAGTCTTGCAAGCTTAGGGCGCTATATTTGGCGTGGGCTAAAGGCATAGCGGCTTGGAAATATGGCCTGCGATACGTGTTGGCATGTGCCAATGGCACGTACGGCCATGTTGACCTAGTTGCAAGTCTTGCAAGCCTAGGGCGCTATATTTGGCGTGGGCCAAAGGCATAGCGGCTTGGAAATATGGCCTGCGATACGTGTTGGCATGTGCCAATGGCACGTACGGCCATGTTGACCTAGTTGCAAGTCTTGCAAGCCTAGGGCGCTATATTTGGCGTGGGCCAAAGGCATAGCGGCTTGGAAATATGGCCTGCGATACGTGTTGGCATATGTCAATGGCACGTACGGCCATGTTGACCTAGTTGCAAGTCTTGCAAGCCTAGGGCGCTATATTTGGCGTGGGCCAGAGGCATAGCGGCTTGGAAATATGGCCTGCGATACGTGTTGGCATGTGCCAATGGCACGTACGGCCATGTTGACCTAGTTGCAAGTCTTGCAAGCTTAGGGCGCTATAGTTGGCGTGGGCTAAAGGCATAGCGGCTTGGAAATATGGCCTGCGATACGTGTTGGTATGTGCCAATGGCACGTACGGCCATGTTGACCTAGTTGCAAGTCTTGCAAGCCTAGGGCGCTATATTTGGCGTGGGCCAAAGGCATAGCGACTTGGAAATATGGCCTGCGATACGTGTTGGCATGTGCCAATGGCACGTACGGCCATGTTGACCTAGTTGCAAGTCTTGCAAGCCTAGGGCGCTATATTTGGCGTGGGCCAAAGGCATAGCGGCTTGGAAATATGGCCTGCGATACGTGTTGGCATGTGCCAATGGCACGTACGTCCATGTTGACCTAGTTGCAAGTCTTGCAAGCCTAGGGCGCTATATTTGGCGTGGGCCAAAGGCATAGCGGCTTGGAAATATGGCCTTGTTGCCATGGTGCGCGAGTGTGCGGCTTGGTTTGGCATTGTTGCCATGGTGCGCATGATATGCGGCTTGGTTTGGCATTGTTGCCATGGTGCGCGATGATGCGGCTTGGTTTGGCATTGTTGCCATGGTGCGCGAGTGGTGCGGCTTGGTTTGGCATTGTTGCCATGGTGCTGACATGCGGCTTGGTTTGGCATTGTTGCCATGGTGCGCGAGATGCGGCTTGGTTTGGCATTGTTGCCATGGTGCGCGATGATGCGGCTTGGTTTGGCATTGTTTCCATGGTGCGCAGGGTGCGGCTTGGTTTGGCATTATTGCCATGGTGCGCAGTATGCGGCTTGGTTTGGCATTGTTGCCATGGTGCGCAGTATGCGGCTTGGTTTGGCATTGTTGCCATGGTGCATGATATGCGGCTTGGTTTGGCATTGTTGCCATGGTGCGCAAAGATATCGACTTGGTTTGGCATTGTTGCCATGGTGCGCAGGTGCGGCTTGGTTTGGCATTGTTGCCATGGTGCGTAGTATGCGGCTTGTTTGGCATTGTTGCCATGGTGCGTGATATGCGGCTTGGTTTGGCATTGTTGCCATGGTGCGCGATATGCGGATTGGTTTGGCATTGTTGCCATGGTGCGTAGGGTGCGGCTTGGTTTTGGAATTAGGGTTCTGTGTTGAAAACCCTAATCTGGTATTTTGAAAAAATACCCCTATTAATTGTTTACACTTGAGTTAAATGCTCTTAGTTAATGTGTTGCGGGTAACACTAGGTCATGGGGTTTTACGATTTTACCCCTTGTTTAAAAACCACCATCAACATTAAGTCCCCTGCTTAGCTCGGAACAGGGGGCTTTGTTGCGAGGTAAGCATAAGATGGTGACAAACTATTAACAACAAACGTAAGGAAAATTGAAGGAGGCTTGTCGACCTTTTATAAATAGGGTTTGGAATCCTTGCCTCCGGTAGTTTTGCACAAATCGGAGGGTGGCACAATTGGTGGGGTAGGTGCGGCTTGGGCGACGTTGGGGAGTTGGCATGAGTTGGGAAGCCGAGTGTGCTAGTTTGGTGGGACCGCGCAAAGTGTAAAAGTCTTGCGTGCTTGCAGGCGTGACTTGGGCGGTCATTGGGAGGTCGGCGCAATTGGTGGGGCCGGTGCAACTTGGAAGCCGTGCTTGCAGGCGTGACTTATGTAAATAAAGAGGGAGCAGACGTTTCTTCAGACAACCAAAGTTTTTTTATTTTGCTTTCCTTCACGTGCGGCTTCCATTAGGGCATCATCCATGCCAAAAAATCTGGAAGCATTATGTCTTTCATTGCTCCCTTTCCTTTTTTAAGGTTTCGTATTCATACCCAACGCGAATGTATCGTCTCCCTTGTTTGAGAAGGGGTTCTTCCTGCTGATTCCCCTTTTCCTTTGCTTTGCCGGTGCGTTTTCTTCTTCTTTTTTGTTCACGCTATCATCTTTTTATGTGTGTATAGACAGGATGGAACTTGATCATCTTTCCATTTCTTGCAGTGTATGATGGGATCTTCCAGAGATGGCCGTGCCTTTAACTTTTTGGAAAAGGACTTCAGAATCGGTGGAGATCGATCTTCTTCTCTTGAGGAGGTATTGGTTGGGGTTGAATCTTTGTTCCGTTAAGCTAACGAAATCATTAAGGATCTCCCTTCCATCTATCCTCACGAAGAACAGGTGCATGTTCGGACTCTCTTGGGTTCAGTGGACGCGGAGGAGAACGCCATGACTCTTGATTTTGATACGAATGAATCAAAAAACTTCCTTCGAAGTGTCGATGAGAAAACTTTCGAAGGAGTACATGATAGAAGCGAGACAGCATTTCAAGTTGATGTCAAAGGTGTTATCGATGATACCGGAGGGGTCATGGTGGCGTATGTTTGGAATAGTTATCGGGAGGACACTGCTGCTCTTTGTGGTCGCTTCGGGATGGGATGTTGAGGTTGCATTACTAAAATCGCTGAATGGAACCTTTGTTGCCCGAAGGATTCTTTGGGGAAAATGCTTGAAGATAGCTTTGCCCAAAGGGACTTGCGCTCCATCCTTCGAGGGCTAGTTCCTCCTTTTGTTTTTCTGTTAGCTGCTTAGTTCCCTGATGTTTTTTCCCTTTTTTTTGTAAACACATCTTTCCCTTCTTCTTCATCAGTAAACCTTTTGTTTCATATATATATATTTTTGAAAGGGGTTGTGGTATGATGGCTCTGCAATGGTTTTCTGGGTTTTTCTGATGTATTTCTCCAATATCTGAAGGATTCGCTCGGGAAGAGATATATATTTCTTTTCATTTTTTTTTGACAAAAGTGGAGATCTCCAGGGAAAAATACAAACGGTGTATTCATCCTGGGGAAGTACAGCTATTAAGAGGAATGATTTAAAGGAAGTACTGAAAAGGGGAGTGATTGGGAAGTACAACATTTAGGGATTGGATTCCTTGAGCCATCGCGAGTAAACTATCACGCCTTCAGGTGTGTCGGTATTGATGAGCTTGCAATATCCTCCCAAGAGGGTATCCGCAACCAGTGCACAGACTCGCCTTCACCTTCCTCGGGCAAATCCATCTTTCTTGTCATCCTCCCAACTTGAAACGAGCTTTCCTTAACCACTATATCTCCGATTGAAAACGGGTTCAGACGTCGTGTAACCATTTGATCCTTGGCTTCGTTGGTTTCGCTAGAAGCTTCCAAGCTTATTGCAAAGTGTTCGAATGGTCCAGCTCCCCATTCACATTTTTTGACAAGCGTTCGTGCCGGTTCTTTCTTGTAGAGTCCCCATGACAGAATGAGGGAAGAAAAGGCCGGTTGCAGAAAAGGTTGCTCGGTCAGACTTACTTGCAGAAAAGGTTCCTCTCCGGACGCTTGGGTTCCTTTAATAGCTCGTTGATGTGATAACCCGTGGGACGATTTGTTGGGAATCCCTTCGGGCAGGGATGTCGGCAGAGGGTGTACGTCCAGTTTTGCTTTGTTGTCGAGCACCCATAATCATCCCAAAATCATGTCATGATCTAGTTCTTTGACAATGTGGAACTTGATGTGCATTATAGCGTCTCCCATCTCGATCTCTAGGTTGATGTAGCCATGCGCGTTCAAATCCTCTCCTCTCAAACTCTTAATCACAGACGGGAAATAGGTAGCGTCTTGTTTTGTAAATCCGGCTGCCTTTAGTGTCTTGAAAGTAATGATGTTGTGGTCGAGGTCGTGTCGATGAGCGTGTCGTCAAATTCGTTACCTCTTAAACGGGACGTGGTCGGCAGTCCACCAGTTCCGCTTCGCTTGTTTGGGAAGCTTGGGCCCTTGGCGTGGATTCTGAGGGGAGAAAAAGCCGTTTGTCGGATACAACACAATTGAGAGCTGCGAAAATATCTTGGCGCTGAACCTTGGAAAGATAGAGAATTTCACATACATGTCGCATCATGGATTGTAAAGTCTCGTGCACGGAGTCCCCAGAGGAACCACAGTTTCTTATTGGGAGTGGGTCTCGATGCACTCTTTCGTCTCCTAGTTGGAGTTCTCCCGCTTCTATCCTTTCTTTGAAAATATGCTTTAGTCATTGCAATCGCTAGTCGGGTGGTGAATGAACTGTGGTAATGGCAAGATTTGGGGTTTGCCATCTCGGCCTCGGTTGGTGGACGTACGAGTGGTGGCAATCGATGACATCATCTTGAACCCGGAGCTTCTAGGAGGTCAATCACCTCCTCGATGGGGAATGGGAAATCAAATATATTTCCTTCGTCCTCACGATGCTTGCAGGAGTTTTAGTGGCGATCTTCCGTTGCGAGGGTTCCGTTGCTTGGCGCTTCACGTTTCGGTGGTGGCTCGTAGTTGCGGCTTTCCTTTTTCCTCTTTCGTTCACTATGTTCACGGAGGATGGGCCGGCATTAAATTGTTTGTCGATGAGGCGCCTACTCCCGCGAGTTTCACGTGCGTCTTCATTCGAGTTGGCCTAGTCCTTTCCCGGTAATCTTTGGTGCCGTTGTTGCCAGATCGTCTCGGCGGCCTCATGGAGTTCGGAGAACGTTTGGAAACGCAAGTTTTCTAGCAGGGCGCGGTAGATTGGGACCATACCGTTGATGCATGCGTTTACCAATTGTTGCTCGGTCACGTTTGGGTCGTGACAATCGAGTGCTTGAACCCTGAACCTTTTGACGAAATCATTCGGATGTTCGTTATCCCACCGGGTACATTCTCCCGAGGTCTGAATAGGTAACTTGTTGAGACACGAAGAAATACTTCTGTAAAATGCGGTGACCATGCTACTCCGGTTGGGAATGTTGTTCGTTGGGATGTTTGTTGTACCACGTATACGCCCTTCCGCTAAGTGATTTTGAAAATTCCCTTAAACGAAGAACGTGATTATATTCATGTTCACCCAAGGATTCCGGGAAACGAGAAACATGTTCGCGTGCATTCCTGTACCATTGTACGGGGTAAATTGAGGGGAAGAGTACCCCCTTGGGAGAGGGATTCTTTGTATTTCGGATGGGTAAGGGGGTTGGTGATGATGTACATCGAACTCATCATGCTTGATTCGGTCGCGTAGGAGTTGTTCCAAATCTTCTCTCGTGACGAAGTTGGGTGGTTGATTTCTCTCCAATGGGACTCTAGTGCGAGTTTCTTCATCCGTGGAGGCGTGCCCTGCCGAGGTGCCGGCGTCAGGGTTTTTGGAGATGCTTCTAGGCGTCTCCGGAGGATGCGACTCACGGGGTAGTCGCTCTGTCAGGGTTTTGAGAAAGGTGAGCACCTCCTTTTGTGTTGAAACCATGTCTGTGTCCGGGCTCGCGAGCGTCTCCTGTCGTTCCATCAAATCGGCGATGATGACGTAAGGGCGACTTCCTCTGGTCCCTCCGGTCTCTCGTCCCGTCGGCGGGGTAATTGGATCCTTAGTTGTCGGAGGCGCCATGCTGGAAGAAGCATTCGGGGTCTTGGTGGCGGCCCTAGCTCTGGTGACTGAGGGCGTGACACCTGAAGAGATATTCTCGTTGCCGTGATTAGAGGGTTGTGCAGAGACGCTAGAGGAGGCAGCGGCTCTAGCCCTGGTGATAGGCGGTGTTACACTTAAGGGAGTGCATTCGATGTTCTTTGTTGTGTTTGGTGAAGTAACAACGTTATGGGGAGAGACGCCAACATTAAGGATGCGTTCGCGCCGATGTTCTCGGCAGCCGCTCCAGATCCGAGTTCCACCATGTTGGGATTTGACGTTCGGAAACGAAATCGGGGAGTTGGAGTTGGTATTGTAGCCGATAGATCAATCCTCCCATTGTGGTCGCCAATTGTTTGTGGGTAAAAATCGTTTTCGCCGATTTGATGTAAATTCGATAAGTGAGTGAGAAACCGGGTTCAAACCCTAAACAAATGTGCTGCACGTGAGCACTTTATAGATTCTAGAGATCAATCTGTACAAGTCCGGCCTAAACCAAGAAATGGCCGTTCCCGGACTTGCTTCGGTCACAAAGTGGAGGAGAAGGGTTGATTTGGGGAGGGAAGCAAAGAAAGGTGTTGAGGAGAGTAGTATCTCGACTTGTATCAGAAAGTGGAAGCTTAGGAAGCTTGCAAGAGATGAAATCTTTTTGGGAGAGCTTGCAAAGTTGCCTTTCTGAGAGTGTGGTATTTTTCTCCTGACCGAGACTTGTTGTCTGGTGGAAATAGGTAAGACCTATTTATACAAGTCGAGATATGAAACGTCCCCCCCACCTCATGAAGGAAGAGAGTAAAGGGTGAAATAATGGGAGGAGGTGGTAACCGCATGGTGTTAATGGGTGAAAACGTTTTCACCATTATTTCCTCTTTTATTTGACCGCTTTATTCCTTTTCACGCTTTCTTAATGTGAGCGTAGTGTACGCTGCATGCTGTGACCGCCAAACCAAAACCCTAGAAAGCATCCCGATTTGTGTTGATGTCTCGAGTGTTGGTTGCATCTTGCGTGCAAGTGGTGCTGCTAGGGACGCATGTGGCATGTTCCAATGGCATGTGCGGAATGCCTTCGTTGCGAGTTGCACCTCGAGCGTAAGTGGTAATGCCAGAGCTACTAGTGGCGTGTGTGGCATGTGCCAACGGGATGTGCGAAATGCCTTGGTGGTAGGTTGCACGGTTTGCAAGTTAGGCTACCAGCGTGTGTGTTTGGCATGTGCGGAATGCCTTGGTGGTAGGTTGCACGGTTTGCAAGTTAGGATACCAGCGTGTGTGTTTGGCATGTGCCAATGGCATGTGCGGAATGCCTAGGTGGTAGGTTGCACGGTTTGCAAGTTAGGCTACCAGCGTGTGTGTTTGGCATGTGCCAATGGCATGTACGGCCATGTTGACCTAGTTTCAAGTCTTGCAAGCCTAGGGCGCTATATTTGGCGTGGGCCAAAGGCATAGCGGCTTGGAAATATGGCCTGCGATACGTGTTGGCATGTGCCAATGGCACGTACGGCCATGTTGACCTAGTTGCAAGTCTTGCAAGCTTAGGGCGCTATATTTGGCGTGGGCTAAAGGCATAGCGGCTTGGAAATATGGCCTGCGATACGTGTTGGCATGTGCCAATGGCACGTACGGCCATGTTGACCTAGTTGCAAGTCTTGCAAGCTTAGGGCGCTATATTTGGCGTGGGCTAAAGGCATAGCGGCTTGGAAATATGGCCTGCGATACGTGTTGGCATGTGCCAATGGCACGTACGGCCATGTTGACCTAGTTGCAAGTCTTGCAAGCCTAGGGCGCTATATTTGGCGTGGGTCAAAGGCATAGCGGCTTGGAAATATGGCCTGCGATACGTGTTGGCATGTGCCAATGGCACGTACGGCCATGTTGACCTAGTTGCAAGTCTTGCAAGCCTAGGGCGCTATATTTGGCGTGGGCCAAAGGCATAACGGCTTGGAAATATGGCCTGCGATACGTGTTGGCATGTGCCAATGGCACGTACATCCATGTTGACCTAGTTGCAAGTCTTGTAAGCCTAGGGCGTTATATTTGGCGTTGGCCAGAGGCATAGCGGCTTGGAAATATGGCATGCGATACGTGTTGGTATGTGCCAATGGCACGTACGGCCATGTTGACCTAGTTGCAAGTCTTGCAAGCCTAGGGCGCTATATTTGGCGTGGGCCAAAGGCATAGCGGCTTGGAAATATGGCTTGCGATACGTGTTGGCATGTGCCAATGGCACGTACGGCCATGTTGACCTAGTTGCAAGTCTTGCAAGCCTAGGGCGCTATATTTGGCGTGGGCCAAAGGCATAGCGGCTTGGAAATATGGCCTGCGATACGTGTTGGCATGTGCCAATGGCACGTACGGCCATGTTGACCTAGTTGCAAGTATTGCAAGCCTAGGGCGCTATATTTGGCGTGGACCAAAGGCATAGCGGCTTGGAAATATGGCCTTGTTGCCATGGTGCGTAGGGTGCGGCTTGGTTTGGCATTGTTGCCATGGTGCGCATATGCGGCTTGGTTTGGCATTGTTGCCATGGTGCGCAGGGTGCGGCTTGGTTTGGCATTGTTGCCATGGTGCAAAGCATGCGGCTTGGTTTGGCATTGTTGCCATGGTGCGCATCATGCGGCTTGGTTTGGCATTGTTGCCATGGTGCGCGACATGCGGCTTGGTTTGGCATTGTTGCCATGGTGCGCAGTGGTGCGGCTTGGTTTGGCATTGTTGACATGGTGCGTGAAGATGCGGCTTGGTTTGGCATTGTTGCCATGGTGCGCGAAGATCGGCTTGGTTTGGCATTGTTGCCATGGTGTGCGATGATGCGGCTTGGTTTGGCATTGTTGCCATGGTGCGCAGCATGCGGCTTGGTTTGGCATTGTTGCCATGGTGCGCATCATGCGGCTTGGTTTGGCATTTTTGCCATGGTGCACAGGGTGAGGCTTGGTTTGGCATTGTTGCCATGGTGCGCAGTATGCGGCTTGGTTTGGCATTGTTGCCATGGTGCGTAATATGCGGCTTGGTTTGGCATTGTTGCCATGGTGCGTGAGATGCGGCTTGGTTTGGCATTGTTGCCATGGTGCGCAGTGGTGCGGCTTGGTTTTGGAATTAGGGTTCCGTGTTGAAAACCTAATCAGTATTTTGAAAAAATACCGCTATTAATTGTTTACACTTGAGTTAAATGCTCTTAGTTAATGTGTTGCGGGTAACACTAGGTCATGGGGTTTTACGATTTTACCCCTTGTTTAAAAACCACCATCAACAGAAGGGTTGCAATAGTCAACGGCTACCCTTCTCTTTGAGATGCAGATCTCGACAACACAAGTTCGCCACCTGACGCATGGAAACTTGCGGTCCAAAGCCAAAACACACGGTTTGCACCTAAACCCTAATTTGGCCACGCCCACTCTATGGCAAAGCCATGCTCAACGTTGGATGCTAAAACGGAGGGTTGCAATAATCAACGGTTATCCTTCCCTCTGATATACGGATCTCGACGTTCAAGTTCGCCACCTAACTTACGGGCCAAAGCCAAAACATCACGGTTTGCATCTAAACCCAAAATTTGGCTGCGCCTATTCTTTGGCAAAGCCATGTCGACTCTACCATGGCCACTGGCATGCCACCATGCCACACGTAAGACCTTGCTACACGTTTTCCCATGAAAATACTTGAGACATCTAACACATGTCACAAACTGGGGGGTGCTCATAAAGAGTATTGGTTTGGCGGTATACAGCGTGCGGCGTACACTACGCCTGTTACATGAAAGTGTCATAAGGATGAGTCGGTTAGTAAATACAAGGAATAATGGTGAAATACTCCTTTCATTATGGATCATCAATTCCAGGCGTTACCCATTTATCACCTCCTTCCACTTTACTCAGCCGTTTCCATTTTTTACGAGACCAGAGTACGTTATGTTACGACTTATATAAATAGGTCTTACATATTTCCACCAAACAACAAGTTTTGTTCAGGAGCATACAACACTCAGAAACCACTTGCTAGCTTTCCCATCTGTTAGCTTTCACTTTCTGATACAAGTCAAACAACTACTCTTCCAGAATCAACTATTCTGGTCTCAACACTTTCTTCGCTTCGCTCCCTAAAACCAACCCTTCTCCTTCATTTTGTGACTGAAGAAAGTCTGGAACGACCATTTCTTGGTTTAGACCGGATTTGTACAGATTAATCTCTCGAATCTAAAGCACTCCCTTGCAGTACATTGTTTAGGGTTTAGACTCAGTTTCTCACCCACTCATGCGAAATTACCGAAATCAGCAGAAACCGTTTTCACCCTCAAACAGTAGGGAATAAAAGTTCCAAAGGAAGCAATTGCTTGGGCTAAAGAGATGGCTCTTAAGAACATGTGTGTGTTGGTGAGGAATACCCAAGGTTCAAAAACCCGTTTTTAAGATGGTTTGCGATAGAAGTGGGGAATACAAGGAGAAGAATAACCACAAGAGAAAGGATTATGTATATCCAAAGAAGACTAATATGGTATACAAGACTCGTACGAGGAAGGATAATTTCCCCGTTAAGCTTGTATTCCGTCTAAACGACAAAAAAAATGAATGGGATTGTGCGGTTTTGTTCGGCCGTCATAACCACCGGGATCCGAAAGATTTTGTTGGTCACTCCCTAGTTGTGATGCTAAAACCTCATGAATTCGAGGATGTAAAGATATTGACCAAAGCACTTATCGAACCGAGACAAATTCTCAGAGGCTTCAAGGAAAAGGATGAGACTAACATGTCTTCTCTACGTACAATTTATAGCGCACAAGCAAATATTAGAAGGGTGGAATGGGAAGGGAAGACCGTTATGCAAGAATTTGAGAAGATAGTTTAGGATCATAACTACACGCGTATCATTAAAAGAGGGCCGAACAACAAGCCCCTTCAAATATTCATTTCGCATCATTTGCTTTCACAATTGGCAAATACATGTTGTGGTGTTCTTTTGATGGTTGCACCTACAAGACAAACAAATACAATATGCCGTTGTTCAACATCATGGGGCAAACATCGGACAAGGTGACATTCACATTGGCTTGGTGTTTAATGGAAATTGATAGGGACTATAATTATCATTGGGCATTACGACAATTGAAATTATTCTTCCGGGAAAATCAACTTCCGAGGGTCATCGTAACCGATCAGGTTGACGCATTAATGAATGCAATATCCGATATCTTCCGGGACGCACAAAATTTCCTATGTACATATCATATACGTCAAAATATCATAAAAACTTTTCATGCCTTGTTTGAACCCACTAAGCCGGATATTAAGAAGAGAATGATTGTTCAACTAGAGGAAGATATTCGAAAGAACAAACTATCCCCCGAAGAAGATGATGATGAGAGAGGCAAGATAAAAGAGCGAGTGGACAAAGAACATTCGGAAAATCATAAAAAGTGGTTGGAATTTCTAAGAGATTGGGAGAAAGTTTATTGGTCTCTTACCGAGGTTATGTACGAAAAGAGATTGGACAAGTTTATTGTCGATTGGAACGAAGTTTATCCGACTACTGTCTGGTATTATCGGACTCAATGGTTGGATAAGTTCAAGGAAAAATTTGTGCGTGCATGGACAAACCGGTATAGACACTTCATAACTGAAGCAACTAGTACAGCGGAGTCCGCTCATGGGAGATTTAAAGATCTCATCTAGTCCGGTCAAGGCAACGTGGTTACGGTCATCGAGGCAATGGAGCAATACTTTAAGAGTGATATCGATAGGATCAAGGGTACCGGCATATAATGCAACCTAAAACCTTTGCTGGTGTTTGAGGGTGAAAACTGTTTCTGCTGATTTCGGTAATTTCACGTGAGTGGGTGAGAAACTGAGTCTAAACCCTAAACAATGTATTGCAAGGGAGTACTTTAGATTCGAGAGATTAATCTGTACAAATCCGTCCTAAACCAAGAAATGGCCGTTCCTGACTTGCTTCGGTACAAAGTGAAGGAGAAGGGTTGGTTTTAGGGAGGGAAGCGAAGAAAGTGTTGAGACCAGAATAGTTGATTCTCGAAGAGTAGTTGTTTGACTTGTATCAAAAAGTGAAAGCTAACAGATGAGAAAGCTAGCAAGTAGTTTCTGAGTGTTGTATGCTCCTGACTAAAACTTGTTATTTGGTGGAAATAGGTAAGACCTATTTATACAAGTCGTAACATAACGTACTCTGGTCTCGTAGAAAATGGAAACGGCTGAGTAAAGTGGAAGGAGGTGATAAATGGGTAACGCCTGGAATTGATGTTCCATAATGAAAAGAGCGTTTCACCATTATTCCTTGTATTTACTAACCGACTCATTCTTATGACACTTTCATGTAACAAGCGTAGTGAACGCCGCACGCTGTAAACCGCCAAACTAATACCCTTTATGAGCATCCCAAAGTTTGTGACATGTGTTAGATGTTGTAGGATCATAATATCGCAACGTGTAGGGCTCGCGGGGTTAATAAACAACGGTATCGCGAGGCAGTCGCAGACAGCTAAAATAAATGACGCGATGAAAAACGACACACAAAACAATGAGAAAGATATGGAACCTGGCGAGGGTTAAGAAGTGTCGAGAGTAAATGTTTGTACATCTGCGACACTTCATGAACATTTCCGAAATAAAAGGATAGATTAGCTGTCATCCACTGTGTATTACCCTATATAAAGGGCTAAGTGAGTCTGTTGTGAGGGAGGGGATCTTTTTGGAATTGTTGGGCAAGTCATTAGGAGAGAGAAAGTTTAAGAGTGTTTTACTTGCTAAGTGTAATTCTACTTTTCCTGTGTAAACAACTCATGAAATTAATCAATAAACATTCTCAATTATACAACTTTCAATGGACTAATTAACCAAAATATAGTGAGGGGTGTAGTGTGGGAAAACACCGCTACTACATATGCGCTAGAAACAGGGACGAAAAGTGATTGACGAAGAAATTGGAAAGAATTTAGATTAACAGAGAAGAGATTTGGAAAAGATACTCAAGAATTCATTGAAAAAGAAAGATGGCTAGAAGAAGAAATGTACAAGGGCAACCAACGATTGTAAGAAGAAGTGGGAGACTTTTCGGAGAAAGGAGGAATGAAACAGGAGAATCATCAAGGATGAATATGAGAAATGATGGAGAAGGTCAAAACCAGCCACCAATCTCTCCAGTAGCAAACGCGGCTGTGGATTATGATAGAGTAAGTGTGCATACTTGGAGATCGATTCGAAGACGAGAGAGAAGAGGACGAGCTAGTGAACAATGGACAAGGAGAGCAAGGGATGAATGGAGAAATGAATCCAGAAACGAAGAAATGGCAGCGTTAGAAAGATTGAGACAAACAATACACGAAGAGAGACGATTAGAAGCAGAGGAGCGAGCAAACTTGACAAGACAAAATCATGAACGAGGATGGAAAATATGAGGTTGCAAAGAAGGAGATCTAGAAGTAGCGTGAGATCAAGTTCTAGATCGAACAGAGAAGAAAGAAGGAGAGTTTTACCAATGAAAGTGCTTGGGAAGAAACACAAAATCCGAATACAGAGCATGGCGAGAGAACTGGGGAAATAGAAGATCGTCATATTCCTCAGCCTGAAAATCTTCAAAATGAGCGAAATAGGGAAAATCAAGAAAACATGCAACTCCAAGGGCCGAATGATCCAGCTGCTGAAGGAAGAATAATTCTACACGGGAGAGAAGAATTGAGAAGAAACCGAGAGATCGAGGATGACATTGAGAGACACTACATTGAACAAGCGCGACTAGCTCGCGAAAGAGAAAGAATAAGAGCAGAAATGGAAAATCAAGAGATGGAAGAAGCAATCCGGCAGAATAACCATGACAACCGCGAGAGAAGGAGGGAACAAAACCGTACCAATAGAAATATTAACGAAGAGTATGAGAGGGTGCAGATGATGAGAGCTGAGAGGCAACCAAGAAGAGAGAACAACCGATATAATGGCGTGCGAATTAACGAAAGAGACGAAGAAGAGCGTCGCGAGGAGAGAAGAGGAGAAAATAATGAGCAGGAAGGTCAAAATAGGCACGAGCGAAGAAGGAGAGAAGCGAGCTAAAAAGACCGGTAGAAACAAATTCCGAGGCAAATGAACAAATCTTAAGAGAACTAGCTGAAATGAGAGGATTACTGAATAATAGAAGGGAAGGAGGAAGGAGACAACTGGACGAAGCCATTGCAGAAGCCGCGAAGAACCCCTTCACGCTAGAATACGGATGGGAGGAATACCTCCTAAGTGCAATCTACCTGCATTAACCAACATCTTTGATGGAACAACCTGTGCGATACAACATATTAAGGCTTACATGAGATGTATGTTACAATGGGAGAATCATGATGCCATATTGTGCAAATATTTCGCGTCCAAGCTTAATAGGAGAAGCACTAAAATGGTTTGAAGGTCTGCAAGGAACACAATCACATCATTCAATCATTTTACAAGCCATATTCCCGGGAGCATACATAAGTAACAACTCCTCGCGACCAGGTATTGAAGATGTATTCGGGTTGAAACAAAGGATTGGCGAGAGCTTAAGGCAGATTGTGATAAGATGGAGGACCATGTGTAGCGAAATGGCAGGACGGGTTGAGGAGAGATATCTCATACTCTCATTTGTGAATGCTCTCTTCGCGACTAACTTGTTATACATTCAAATTTTTAGAGTCAAAAATACAATCACAATGGCTGAACTGCGAGAATTACAGGAAGAATATATTGCCTTAGAAGAAAGACAAAATGAAATGAATTCTTATCCCGTCGCGAACACAAGCTCTAACGCCGCGAACGCAAGTTTGTTACCTCAATTCATAAATACGGTGGCGAGCACTTCGCAAGGACGAGCAGGCAAGGAGGCGATGAGGGACAGCAGAAGATAGTAGCCATGGGAAGCCACGATCAAGAAGAGTTTGAACGTGAAAGGAACTACTACAACCCATGTGACAATAATAAGATTCAGAGGCTAGATCATGTGCAAGAAACTTATGGTGGACGAAGGCAAAATAACCGTGGAGGGCAGAGAAGTCATAGAACAGTATGGGAACAAATTAAGATGCCTCCACTGAATGCTAGCGTGGAAAAGATCTGGGAAGCTATACTTGTGATGGAAAATGTACCAGCACCTTGGAATGTTGGAATGGAACCACCGCCAGGCGATAGAAGTCATGAGTTTTGTTCTTACCATCGCTTCCATGGGCATCAAACAAACGATTGTAGAAACATAAAGAGAATTATTCTCAGGATGATTGATCGGGGAAGTGAATCACTTTCTAAGGGGAGAAGAAACAAGTCGGACATTACCACCACCACCGAGAGATGCACGAACGAGTGTCAGCGAAGGGAAAGGAAACATTTGTGATAGAAGTAGGAACAAAAGCTAAGAATTTGAACTGCAACTCTATCGTCCATTCCTATCGCACCATCGAGGATTTTCATGACAACGTGCTTAGTAGAGTCTTCGCGAGAGATGCTAATGATAAGGAAATAATGAGCCTGGCGAGAACGACGCAGTTAGAAAAGTGGCAGTTGAAGACTATTTCTTTCTCTGCAGATGAAGTACCAAAAGGAAGAGAAACACATGATAGCCCGTTGGTTGTGAAACTAGAGATTAACCCGAAACCAGTCGATGGAGAAGATGATGAGGCAGAAGCTTGCTGGGCGATCAACCGAATTCTAATCGACACCGGAAGTTCGGTGAATATCCTTTTCTACCATACTTATAAGACGATGGGAGGAAAAGATGAGGATTTGATCCCCTCAACATACAAGATATATGGCTTTAATGGCACTGCAAACAAACCAAAGGGAGAAGTTCACATGAGCATACCTCTACAAGGATTATCAACCGATGTCTTATTCCGTGTGGTTGATGGGAGTCCCGTATAATGCACTAATTGGGAGACCATGGCTTCATGAAATTTTGGGGGTCGCCTCAACATACCATCAATGCATAAAATTTCCACACCCAAATGGTATTGGTATCATACAAGGAGATTGGAAGGAGTCGCAACAGTGCCATGAGGTCGATATAGAAAGCTGCGAAGAAAGAAATGCCAAAAGAAAGGGTTGGAAGCAACATGTGAGAAATGAACAGAGAAAGGAAAAACTGATGGTAGATGCTATAGAAGTGAGGGCTGAACATACCCCGCGAGGTGAATGCTTGGAGACAGACCAATATTATAACAATGAAGAAGCAAAAGAGATGAGGAACAAAAGGCATAAGAAGTGAATAATCAATAAAAGCAGGATGCAAAGTAACAGCTGAAGTAATGATGTACGAGAATCTCGCAGCCAAGAGTAAAATGAGAATTCGACTAAGAAAGAAAAGTGAAATACAACAAGTGAAACAGAACTTTGCGAATACTTCGCAAACAAGTATCAGCAAATAATGAAACATGAATGATTGAATGATTTAACAAATATAAATGCGCAAATGAATGGGACGAACCTTTATGGCGTACACCCTAGTTCGCGAATAACATTTCGTAAGAGGCAAATGTAAGACCTAAAGTGCGTCATATAAGGGGTATCTCTCGCCGTGGTTCGGGGGAAGGTTACACCGCTCTGAAGCTGAACCATGAAAATTTGGGGCCCATGAAAGCCTATCCGGAAGAGGTACCTTGGATTCCCAACTATATATGTAGGTTATACCCTGGTTGGGCGACCGAGGGTCTCTTCTCAGGAGTCAGTGTATGCTCAAGGCGCCGAGGTACACGGTTGAGCCAGAGTGCCCGGGATGGATGAACCTACCCTGGCCATTCTTGGCAAGTCTTGGCATGCGTTGCACTCGCCCGAAGAAAACTCCACTTAGGGTGCAGTCTCGTAACCATAAACCCTATAGGTATAAGGGATAAGAGACTGCGAAAACAACTGGTTGTTGTTAAGACCGGATGGGAGGAGCTAGTCTTGTATGGCCGATGTTTCGCCTCCTTGAAGGGGCAACCGGGAGATGATAAGGGCGGTGCTCTCCATTAGGGGGGTGCCAAAGCAGACGCAAATGTCATGAGGCTTTGTTTCGCAAGGAGACTTAGGCTTGTCATATTTGTGCGATGATCTGAGAGGCAATAATACTAACGCGAGGGTAAGGCGAGATCAATGGGTCTTTGCACGAAAGTGTACGGACGTCCTGCGATTTCGTCGCAAGACGGCAATGTCATAGGGCTTTATATTCGCAAGGATATCTAGGCCTGTCATATTGTTGCAACCAAAACATCCTGTAGAGGCAAAAATACTTGAAAAATGATAAGGCAAGATCAATGGGTCTTTACATACAAGTGTAAAGACGTCCTGCGATTTTTGTCGCAATGAAGCAGTGGCGGGGAGGACCTCTAATTAGGGAGGTCTGACTTGGAAGACCACACAAAATGATAAGGCAAGGTCAATGGGCCTTTGCATGAAAGTGTAGAGGCGACTGCGACCTTGTCGCGACAAAAGAGATAGAATTCTCAATTCATAAAGATATCTCGACCTCGTCGCGCTATACATTTCAATAACACTAAAATTATTATCCAACAAAATACATGAGGATAACTAACTTCTTCCATCGAAGATAAATACCAGAGGCAAGTATGGGAATGGAAAAGATGGAATATTGTTATTCATCTTAGATGAAAGAGTTATACATCAATAAGGATAGCCAATTATATTACAAGAAAGAACTAACAAAAAGGGGAGTGAAGATTGAATTCATAAAAAAAAAAAAAGTTCACTATAACAAAGATACGACAATGTACGAGATATTACACATGAGAAAAAGAAAACAAAAAGAATTACATCTTGGGTGATTCTTCTTCTTCATCGATTCATCGGTTTATTATTCTCATCGCTTGAAATTTTCTTCTTCGCCGACTTCACTATCGAAACTTCGGAGACGGGTAGATTCTCGGGAACCTTTTCAGAAGCCGGGGATATGTATGCGAGAGGGATGTTACGGTGTTTACAAACATACTCCATGGCTCCATTGCGAAAACGAACGGCATCATTATTAAAGTTTTCTTGTCGTTTCAAATTGTTCCTTCAACTTGGAATACTTGTTATTACGGAGGAGAGACTCTTGCAATTTGTTTTTTCAGATTCAAGTTCTTGATTCTCATTTGGAAAATTCCGGCGAGTTGTTCTTTCTCGATTCAAGCTCTCTAATTCTAACTTCGAAGCCTCTTCTCGGTTCTCGCAAATAAGTAACAACAAGTTAATAATTTACAAGCAATACTACGAAGTAAGAAGTAGTAAGGTGTAATAAATAACCTTCTCTATCGATATCATATCTTTAATCAAGGAAGTATGCTCGCGTGAAGACTAACATCAACACCTAAGTTATTCCTGGCATTATCTAAAACTTTCGCAGACCCAGCGAATTCATCGTCACTATTTATAACAAGGAGGAGCAATTTGATCTTCTCGCTCACTAAGCAAGGAATTCTGGCGAAGCAATTCATCCCGTTCAATTTGTAGTTCAAGGAGAGATTTTTGAAATGTTGCTAATGCTGTGCACCATTATTAGCAATGCGATCTTTATCATCTATAAGGTCACTAATTTTCTTCCTCAAAATTTTGATTTCTTTATTGGACTCGAGAAACATTCGTTTAAATTGGTTGGCAGCACTTAAACCAGGATCTATGTTCAATTTCTAAAAAGACGATATTTGGTCCGGGTTCATTTAATGAAAGGGAGTTAATTTTGTTTGATGAACTACTTAAAGAGTTGTTGAGGTGAGCGAGAAGAAGGTTATTATCCATAGGATCGGAAATGTATGGAGAAGAATAGCCTCATCGGAGAGATTATATACATCTGCGAAAGTAATAAGTTAGGTAGCAATAGGCGACCGATTAAATAAAAAATAGTAAAAGGAGGTAAAATTTTATACCATAAAGTTCTTTGATTAGCGTTTTGAAAGAGTGGACACCTTATCCCTTTGGGAGTCAAGTTCGGTATTTAACTTTTGAATCGTCTCGTCTTTATCGCGAGATAACGCAGACTTCGATCTCCGATTCTCGAATCTTCTTGCTCAATTGCGAATTCTTCTTCTCAAGATTATTGCGTCTTCTCTCAAGGTCCGAGGCAACTACAAAGGAAGTTCTTCCAACCTATAAAAGAAGATAGAAAAATCATTAAAACATATATATATACTTAAACAATTTAAAGTTAGCGAGGAAGTATGTTGTACACATACCGAGAGACCCAAGTGCATTCAAAGGTCAGGAGACACAACTCTAGAGACTCCATTGAATGAACTATTGCCTTCCGGTAAAGCGCATTACTCACGTTTGCGAGAGCCCCGCAAAGAGAAGCTAGGGAGCATCTCCCATTCCTTGGAAACGGTCGAGAAGATGTTGGATAACCGATCCATGGAAGAAGCGGTCAATGGAATCTTCTTGGCGAGAGAGGAATTCGATTCATGGTTATCCTCGTCAGAAGATTCTGAGCTTGAGTTAAGGCGAGAAGAGGATTGGACCTTTCGCTTCTTAGTTAAGGGGGAGAGGATTTACCCCAGCAGCTGACAGTTTACCCTTACTTTTAATCTTCGCAGCAATAGTTTCTTCAACTCCAACCTTCGCATGCGCGTAAAGATAAGAAACAGAGGCAACAATATTGTTTTAAATAAGAAGAAAGGAAGTGATTCTTACTTCACTCGTAAGCGATCGAGACAATGTCGAGTATCCTCAGACGGATCCTTTTTGTACCTTCTTTTCAACCCGGCTATCGAGAGATTTCACAAACTCAGTAATTATAGAAAGAAAGTTACGAAAGCCAAATTTGAAGTCGGAAACATACCTCTTTCTTCTTCTCAGGCCATTTGAATTCCCAAGGATGATATCCTGCGAGATTCGCAGGAAGAACGTGCGGGCCCGCGATATAAGGACCATTTAAAATCAAGGGTACAACCCACCATTTCTCATCTTTGGAGTGGCGAGGAGTAGTATTATTACCCGGTGCCAATCAATATCCCGCATGAGCAATTTATCCTCGAGAGACATTATCCTTTTCTTCATTGAACGCCCAAATGAGATTTCGCATTCACCATAGTTATCACCGAGTAATTTTCAAAAAAGTTTTCCACGTTGTATTTCTCAATAACTATTTCCAAGTCTGCGAATTTGGGATTTACGACGAGTTAGAGTATAAAGATCCTTTGCCTGCACCGTGGTTCGCGAACTCAAGCATCAGGCGAATACAATCGCCACTCAACTGATAAACAGCCCGAGAGAATTTTTCATGGGTTAAGATTTCATAAAATAGAGGCAACTCTGGATCGTATAAGGGAATGGGAAGTCCCGCGAGAAGCTGACCTAGCGAGACTATAATCCTTTGATCATCACATTGATGATCAGAAAATAACTTTCGAAAGAATGGATGAAGGTTCTTGATCGGGAATGGTCGATAGAGTGAAACCCTTTCGAGCAACTTCGTTGAACTTCATCAAAAGAAACTTTGTATGCACGACTAATGGCAGCCATTATCAGTATGGGAATGGATGAGAGGTTAAAGGTTAAGATCGATGCTAGAAAAGGACGAAGAGAAGATTTGCAGTAGCAAGAGCGCAAATTGCGGAAGGAGAAAATCAAAGAAGTTGCAGAGAGAAACTAAAGAATGAAAAGGAGGGAAAAGAAAACTATATATAGGAAAAAAGATCCTCGAGAAAAACGAGGTCATTTAATGCGAGAAGAGACATGAACGGTCAAGAATAAACGGTTGGAAGAGACGTGTCGAAGAAGGGCTTTAATGGTTAAAAACTGTGTACGGAGTTGAAACAGATAAAGATAAGCAGTCGCGGCAAATCAAAAGAATCGTTCTCATGATATTCTTCCCTTCGCAAGGAAAGTATGAGGAGAGACAGGAGATGCAAAACTTCGGAACTTCGCAAAAGAATAGAGGCAAGTACGTACTTTTCAAGTCCAGTATTCTTCTGCTCGTTCCTTCATCAGCGAAGACCAAAGATTATTACAACAACAGATTTTTCCTCAAAAATCGCTCTTCAAGCAATATTCAAGGAAAAAGAGGCAAGATGTAGGATCATAATATCGCAACGTGTAGGGCTCGCGGGGTTAATAAACAACGGTATCGCGAGGCAGTCGCAGACAGCTAAAATAAATGACGCGATGAAAAACGACACACAAAACAGCAGAAAGATATGGAACCTGGCGAGGGTTAAGAAGTGTCGCGAGAGTAAATGTTTGTACATCTGCGACACTTCGCGGAACATTTCCGAAATAAAAGGATAGATTAGCTGTCATCCACTGTGTATTACCCTATATAAAGGGCTAAGTGAGTCTGTTGTGAGGGAGGGGATCTTTTTGGAATTGTTGGGCAAGTCATTAGGAGAGAGAAAGTTTAAGAGTGTTTTACTTGCTAAGTGTAATTCTACTTTCCTGTGTAAACAACTCATGAAATTAATCAATAAACATTCTCAATTATACAACTTTCAATGGACTAATTAACCAAAATATAGTGAGGGGTGTAGTGTGGGAAAACCTGCTACTACAGATGTCTCGAGTGTTTTCATGAGAAAACGTGTAGGAAGGTGATACGTGTGGCATGGTGGCATGCCAGTGGCCATGGTAGAGTCTACATGGCTTTTCCAAAGAATAGGCGCGGCCAAATTTAGGGTTTAGATGCAAACCGTGATGTTTTGGATTTGGGCCGTAAGTTAGGTGGCGAACTTGAACGGTCGAGATCCGCATCTCAGAGGGAAGAGTAGCCGTTGATTATTTCAACCCTCCATTTTAGCAGCCAACATTGAGCATGGCTTTTCCATAGAGTCGGCGAGGACAAATTAGGGTTTAGGTGCAAATCGTGTGTTTTGGCTTCGGGCCGCAAGTTGCCATGCGTCAGGTGGCGAACTTGTGTGGTCGAGATCTGCATCTCAAATAGAAGGGTATCCGTTGATTATTGCAATCCTTTGTTTTAGCAGCTAGCGTTGAGCATGGCTTTGTCATAGAGTAGGCGCGGCCAAATTAGGGTTTAGGTGCAAACCGTGTGTTTTGGCTTCGGGCCGCAAGTTGCCATGCGTCAGGTGGTGAACTTGTGTGGTAGAGATCTGCATCTCAAATAGAAGGGTATCCGTATATTATTGCAACCCTTCGTTTTAGCATCCAACGTTGAGTCATGGCCTTGTCAAAGAGTAGGTGCGGCCAAATTAGGGTTTAGGTGCAAACCGTGTGTTTTGGCTTTGGGCCACAAGTTGCCATGCGTCAGGTGGCAAACTTGTGTGTTCGAGATCTGCATCTCAAAGAGAAGGGTATCCGTTGATTATTGCAACCCTTCGTTTTAGCAGCCAGCGTGAGTCATGGCCTTGTCAAAGAGTAAAGCGCGGCCAAATTAGGGTTTAGGTGCAAACCATATGTTTTGGCTTTGGGCGAAAGTTGCCATGCGTCGGTGGCGAACTTGTGTGGTTGAGATCTTCATCTCAAAGAGAAGGGTAGCCGTTGATTATTGCAATCCTTCGTTTGTTGTAGCCAGCGTTGAGTCATGGCCTTGTCAAAAGAGTAGGCGCGGCCAAATTAGTGTTTAGGTGCAAACAATGTGTTTTGGATTTGGGCGCAGGTTTCCATGCGTCGAGATAGTGACTTTGGACGGCTAAGATCTGCATCTTAGATATAAGGGTGGCCATTGATCGTTGCAACCCTTCGTTTTGGCAGCCAATGACGTGAAGGAGAGGCGGCATGGTATAGGCGCGACCAAAACTAGGGTTTGGTGCAAACCGTGGTGTTTGGCCTTGGGCCACAAGTCGCCGTGCGTTAGGTGACGAACTTGGATGGTCGAGATCTGTATCTCGAAGAGAATGGTAGCCGTTGATTATTGCAAACCTTCAATTTGGCGTGGAGAAGTAGTGGCATGGTTTTCCATTGGCACGGTGGCGCGGCGGGCATGGTTGGCATGCCTTGGGGAAGAGACGTTCTTTGGCATGGTTTTCCATTGGCACGGTGGTGCGGCTGGCATGGGTGGCATGCCTTGGCGCATTGACGTGGCTGACATGGTTTTCCATTGGCACGGTGGTGCGGCTGGCATGGCTGGCATGGCTGGCATGCCTTGGGGAAGAGACGTGGCTGGCATGGTTTGCCAATGACACGGTGGTGCGGCTGGCGTGGTTGGCATGCCTTGGCGCAGAGACGTGGCCGACATGGTTTTCCATTGCCACGGTGGTGCGGCTGGCGTGGTTGGCATGCCTTGGCGGAGAGACGTTGCTGGCATGGTTTGCCATTGGCACGGTGGTGCGCTGGCATGGTTGGCATGCCTTGGCGCAGAGACGTGGCCGGCATGGTTTTCCATTGGCACGGTGGTGCAGCTGGCATGATTGGCATGCCTTGGGCCATTGGACGTGGCTGGCATGATTGGCATGCCTTGGCGTAGAGACGTGGCCTGGCATGGTTTTCCATTGGCACGGTGGTGCGGTTGGCATGGTTTGCATGCCTTGGCGCAGAGACATGGCTGGCATGGTTTGCCATTGGCACGGTGATAGAATTAGGGTTAGGTATATACAGAGGTGATGTACTAAGGGTTCTGCCGTGGAACATGACACATGTATATAAGAAAAAAGGTACCCTGGTAATTCTTACATAAATACGCTGATTGATTTAATAAATGCGCTATTGGTCATAGTGACGTCATGTCAGTTGTAAGGTTTTTTTATTTTATCCCCAAGATAAAAACCACCATCAACATTAAGTCCCCTGCTTTGCTCGGAACAGGAGCGTTGTTGCGAGGTAAGCATAAGATGGTTACATACAAGGTCAAAATCGAAACTGCGGGTCATGAAAGATGACTAGGAACATTCGTCTAACCTTTTTCGAGAGTGTTCTGAGAATTCGTGATCCTTGTGTTGGCGACCTTGCATGAATTCTACTTGCGTCTTTTACAGGCTAGACCGTGAAAATAGTAGATGCGATTATTGGTTAAAATGCATGATGTCAGCTTGATTTGGCAATGTGTCAGCTTTAAATGGGAGCCGCAGGTATTGCGCCGCTCGGAATGGAGCCGCTAGCGATCAGTTCGGTGAGGCGTTGGAAGAGGTTTGGCGCAACTTAGCTTGGCGCAGCTTGGACAAGGCTTGGCTTGGGCGCGACTCGGCTCGGGCGCGGTGCGTTTTGGGCGTGATTTGGCTCGGTGTGGCGATGTCTCGACTTGGTGCGGCTTGGGCGCGACTCGGCTCGGTGCGGCGCTGGCTCGGGTTGGTGCGGCTTGGGCGCGACTTGGCTCGGTGCGGCGTTGGCTCAGCTTGGTGCGACTTGGGCGCAACTTGGCCTTGCACGGCGTTGGCATATCTTTGCGGGCCCAAGCGCTTCTCGACGCAAAGCGGAAGTTCTTTCCATATTCAAACTCCAAAGTGTCGCGCCTATAAATTTGATCGGTCTCTCCCTTTTGTCTCACACCTTTGTTCTTACGCCCTGGCTGTGCGGTAGCAGATAAAGTGAGCGAGTGTATTCCAGGTATGTCTTTCAGCGTTTCCTTTTCAAATTGTTTTTCTTGTTTCCCGGTATTTATGCAAACCCTAGCCACAGGCATGCCTTCCATAGACCCGTAGAAAATATTGTTCCTCTTTACCGGTGCAAACCCTAGCCGTAGGTAAGGTCCTCATGGACTTGTATAAATCTTTAGCGTGAACACCGCGGTAGCGTCGACTACCTCAATTATTATGCAATAGTAGGCATGCATGGGTAAACGACTGCCATCAATCCCTTTTTCCATGAAAACCTTAGTTGTTTAGGGTTTCCTTTTTCGTGGCATGGCCGTGTGCCGAGTTTTGAAGGAAACCTTAGTGGACTCTTCGTTGTTGACAAAATAGCTCCCGTGCACTTTGTAGTAACTTCTTTTCTTTTGCTTGTGGCGTTGTTAATTTGTTTCCGGAAGAAACGTGAAAAATCTTGTTAGGATGTCGCCTGAGGAGAGCCCCGTTGTGCCAAAGAACGTTGGAAACTCTAAACCAAACGTGGGTGATGAATTTTTCACGATATTTTCTGCCAGGAGAAGTCATCCTAAGCATGTGCCGATTCTTCTGACCGGTGATAAGTGCATATTTTACATATATTTGGTGCTAATTCCATGCTAGAATTGTTGATCTTCTTGCAAATTATTGTATATTACGCTTGTTTTCTTTTATTTGTGTTTTATTAGATGAATCATCCAAAAGAAGTGGAAATGGCTACAAAAGTGAAGTCACAAGTGAAGAAGGGCCAAAGAGCAAGTGGAATTCGTTCAAATATAGGAGTTCTTGATGTCATCTCGAAGATGACGAACAGGAGAAGCCGACGGCGAAAGAATGAGCTCATTCCGACATCGTATGAAGAATATATAGGCGAAATAACAAATTAGGCTTGTCAGTTCCCCAGAACTGACAGCTTACCAAGAATGAAGCGGGAATTGTTAAGGGCACCAGGATTAATTACTCAAGGCATCCACGGAATGGGAGCTGAACTGTCAGTCTTGCAAGACTGACGATTGATTACAACGTTAATGGAACATGCATGATTTGCATGATGAAGAAAACCAATCGGGGATGATCGCAGAAGCTTGCTTGTTGGAGAAGCGCATCTAGGTCGAGTGATCTCTCGATGCTTTCTGACAGTAATGGAGAACGGTGTTGCTGGCAAGAATGAACGAAGGAAGAGATGGTGTTGTTGATTATCTAATGAAGCTGCGAGGACGAGTTTGGAGCCGTGTTTAATCCTGACAGCGAGGTTGATTCTTGGCGGTGAAGCTGATGAAGCTAAGCAACCTCAGAGAAGAAAAAAGAGAGTTCGTTCTTCGGTGATTGATACGAATGAAGAAGTTGTTGGTTGAACTGTGATTGATGGATTTGATGCCATAATGACAGAGAAGATGGGTCATGTTGCCGTTAAAATGATGGTTACGATGCTGCCATTTCTCTTTTATCGATGACTGAATGGAGATATGGTGGAAGAGTTGAAGCAAGAAGAAATCCAGGGAGTTGGTAATACTGTTTTGATGTCGATAGAGCTTGGCAGAGGTTCTCGTAATGGATGCTAATGGTGGTCAGTGGTGACGAGTTCGATGGAAGATATACTCGAGCTGCGATTTACGAAAACAGGGAAGATGTGCTGTAGGCTGTAGTTTGGTAGCAGCGGTTAAAAAGGAGAAGAATGAGGAGAGAACGAAAAAGAAGGTTGAGCTGTTGGTTGTTGTCGAATTGGTAACAAACAATTGAGCTCGAGCAATAACCAGGAGCAGTATGGTGAGTTAAGAAGGAGACAGGGGAGATAATGATGGCGGTGATAAGGAATTTGCATTGAACGGGTTTGGCTGTAAGGAGTTAGAGTTGTTGGTTCTTGAGAAGAGCTTGGCGAGAGATGCAAGTGTTGCGTCTTAGATGGGAAATGATGGAAACTCGATAGTATTTGGCAGTAGATGAATAATGGTGATTGAAGCTCGAGGTGTTGAAAACAATAATGACGAGAAGCAGATGGGTTTCACGCATAGCCTGGTATACGTGGGTGTGCTAGTTGAGTTGTGAAAATCCAGATGAAAAGAAAACTCACGGAAGATGGTTCGATGACAGGAATGACGAGAAGCGGCTTGAGCCTGTGGAGTAGAAGAGTGCGACTCACGGTCTTGTTGAAGATAGAAGTAACGAATAATGAGTTTTCAAAGTCAAACAAGATATAGAAGTGATAATCGACTACGAAATTGGGAGAGAAACTAGAAAAACTTGAGCTAGAATTCACTCTTTTAAGATAGAGTTCGGGAGCGACAAAACAGTCACAGCTGCTTTCACGTCGATTTTACTAATGAAGGGTGAAGATTAAGTTGCATTTTAGGGTTTGAGTCGGCTAAGGAAAGTTGGTGGTTATCATATTCGAAATTAGAGGAAGAATACTCTATAAATAGATGCACGAATAGCAAGCAGAAAGCATCTCCTCAACCCGAGTTCATACACGCAACCTGTTTGAAAGAATTCCTGAAAGAGAAAAGAGGTGTTCTACATCAAAAGAAGAGAAGAAGCTAGGAGCAAGGAATTAGGGTTTACCCCTTAGGGGGAAACCTTGGTATTTTGTAACGTATTTTCTCCTCATATTTCATATATTTTTCATGGGTTTTAGTAAACTCATGTGTAACTAATTTCTATTGATTGAGGATGAATTCAATGTTCTAACATGAAGCTTTATTAGTTATATAAATCTATTCAAGTTTTATCATCTCATCGATTGTCTTTTCTATAATTAGGGTTTATGATTGATTTCTAGATTGTTCAAGTGTACAATTGGATTATTCTATTGATCATTCTATTGCTAGTATAGAGATGGAGCGATCCGTAATTGTCGTGCATCTCCTACACATGTAGAGAACGTGAGACCTTGAGAGGGATTCTTTGAAGCAATCATGTGTGAAGACAACACCAGTAAGTGAACCGAGCGTAAGAGTTTAACTGCTGGGATCAAACCTAAATTCACAAAGCCTAAAACGTTCGATTGAGTTACACTTGTAAGCGTACCTCAAGGAGGCTCGGTTGGATAGAATCCGGTGGCTAAGCGAGACTTGTTATCCGGTGATACGAGGAGTTTTGGGGATAGCTAAGCGTACTTGCAATCCTACGGTTGGTGATGAATGGTTCTAATGAAGATAGATAAGTATACTAATCCAGTTATCGCTTGGCAACGGCGAAGGATTCCTTGATCATCTCTTTGTTTTATTTTTTATTCTTTTTATTTCACTTTAAAACAATCCCCCTTTGTGTTTTATCTTATTTGTTGAACTAAATAACCTATCAATTACACAGCTCTCTGTGGGAACGATCCTTACTACCGTTATATTATTTATTTAATTAGTGGGAAATATCTTGATTAATTTGTTGCACTTACGACACGCATCAAATTTTGGCGCCGTTGCCGGGGAGCGGTTGTTAATTGATTTGTTATTTGTTTAGCTTGTTTTTGTTTTTAAATTGTTTCTTGTGTTCTTGTGAGTCGTCATGTTTCCTTATGGACATAACATGTACGGAGCACAAGACCAATCATCATATTATTGTGGTAATCAATTTGGATTTCAACCTCATTCATATAACAACTACCAACCATACCCTACAGAACCTTATGTATACTCTCATACATATCAACAACCTTATGACGGGTATGTAAGTGAGCAATCAAAGGGATGGGAGGATAGTTATGCTTCTGATCAGTTGTTTTCTAGTAATGTGCAGATGACAGAGAGTGTGGAAAGATCTACTCCTCTTTATCATGTTCTTTCGTCATTTATGTCAAAAGAAGAGATACAGTCTGAAAATTCCATCGTGAATAATGGCGGAAAACGTATTAATATCGAGAAAACTTTCAAAGCAATATGATCAGTTAGAAGAAGTTTGGAGCATCGGAAAAGACCCTCGAAGAAATCAACAAGGTAATAAGAACGGAAATTCAACGTCGTTGGGATATTGAAGATTATGAGGTTGACGAAGACTCTGATAAAGATGAGCAACCTTTGGAAAATCCTTGCAATAATGGTAATGTTATTTCAACTCTGGATCATAATAACGATCACTCGCCTATTCAAAAGGAGGAGAATGAATATGACATAACCGTTGTTATAAATGGTGTAACGTACTCAAACAATGATTTTAGGATTTGCACCAATGAACTAGACTTTCAAGGAGATGATTTTTATTCTGATGACGAGGTTGTTGAAGAGATAGAGATTGAGAATGAAATCAAATTGGTTGAAGTTGTGGAAGACCCAATTGAGCTAGCCAAGGATTATAATGATCTTGAGATTTTAATTGAAGCGGCAACCGATCGAAGATTGGCTAAATAGTTTGATAGAGGACCACCGTACAAATGAGGTAAATAATTCATTGCAATTCTTTAAGAATGATGAGGATCCTGTAATACAAGAGATTGTGGAAGGTTTGTCTAATCCTTTGCATATTTCTAAATCTTTTGATCAACATCACTTAGGATTGAGTATTTGTGCTTCCAAAATTATTAAGGATTATTTTACTTCTAATTATCTACCACTTGATGTGTTTGATTCTAGCACAATGCAGGTTCAACAAGAAGAACCAATAGAAGTTCCCTTATTTTATGTTCTTTATCCATTTTCGAGTGTAGAAAGGACTAAGTGTGGGTGAAGCTTTCAAGCTATAACAATTTCATTATTTATATGTTATGCTAATCATTGTGTGAAGTTGTTACTAGAATTGCAGATTGTTTTCTGGGCAGACTACCAGATTTTTAGATTGTTGGTTTACGGACGATAACCAGAGGGTCAGGCTGAGGACGTTAAACTAAGCGCTGCATGGGAGGCAACCCATAGGTTTTGTATTCTCTATCCTTTTTGTTTTTAGTTTTCTTATTTTGCATATCATATTAGGATTTCCCACCTTGACTTTACTTAGGACGAGTCAATTACATTGAGGAAAATGTAAAGTTTAAGTGTGGGGGAGTGTTTGGATATTTTGCATATAGAGTTTTTAGCCTTTTTGAGTCGATTTTTTCAAATTTTTGCATAAAACCTTCAACTTGTAGAGATTTTAGAGTCACTAGCATACTTCTAGGTATGTTTACATAGAGAATTCTGACCGACATAACTGAACTTGGAAGTGTTAGGGAACTACATTCGGATTTCTTACGAATTGGAGTGTTAAATAATGGATTTAATCATGCCGGTGATGCAAATTAGGAGCAGAGAGAAATGCATTATTAGAGTTGCTGATCAATCATTAGTGGAGACTACCTATTTTCAAATCAACAGAGGCACCAGACCAAATTTCTTTGTAGCTGACTAAAGAGCTTTCTTTTTGAGTGTGTGTCACCGTACGTTAATTCCGGGTAGAATGGTGAGCTACCCAACCTCCCACTAATAGAAGCACTATTTTTGATCTCTTGAGTGCTAATTTTGTCAATCATGAGGGTGACGTCTATAGATGAAAACCACCTTCTTGTAGTTTGATTTGCAGTTAGCACCATTCTCTCTCTCGACAACAACAGATCCATAGAAACACCATCATCATCAACAAGTGGATCGACATCAAAATCTACAAGGAAAGTTGAAGACGTTTGAGGTTTACAAGCAACAATACAAGGAAGAGAAAATTTCATATCCAAGTAAGCAACATACAATGAGCATATTTTTATATACATGTTGAAGACTTACACATAAAGGAGAGGAATTCTATATCCAAGTATGAAGACTTATTTACAAGAGCGAAGAAAATCAAAAGATGAGAGTTATTGAAGTTTATGATACAAAGACAATACAAGTTGTGAAGATCAAAGTGGTAAAATACTTCTTTCATGGCCATGTTATTTTAATTTCGTTATTATTTTTGTAGTTGCAATCTGTTTGTTAAAAAAAAAAAATACAAAAAAAAAATACAAAATACAAAAGAAAAAAAAATAAAAAAAAAAAAAAAAAAAAAATACAAAAAGATTTGCATTTAGGTTGTTATTTGTTCAATAAGGCCATAGGGAAGAAAAATATATAAAGAAGTTTCAAGCAACAAGGAAATAGAGGAAAAGAGTTACAAATTGTCAAGGATCTACGAAGTTCAAGAGTTTATCATCAACAGTTGAAGACCGAAGACGAAGACCAAGAAGATGAAGAAGACGAGCCTAAGGAAGACGTTTCTATTGGATGATGTGAGAGTGGTGCTTTCATCATTGCAATCAGATGTGAAGGTGGTAAGTACTCCCATCCTCGATAATAATGGTTGATTTCCTTTCTTAGAGATCATCGAGAGAAATATCTTTGTTTTCCACGATTTTGTGGAGTCTCCAGAAATATTTCGAAAGGTTTCCTTCCCACCATTCAACGTGTGTAGGATTTATCTCTTCATTCCTACCTACACACATGTGAGACCCATAAAAATGCCGTCTTATTGAGTGCAATTATCATAAAATCCTTTTAAGTGAGGCAGAAGTCGAGGCGAAATGCTTATTGATCGCTCTCAAACACGCATTCTCTCATTATGGTGTGGTTATTTCTCACTCAACATTTAAGAATGAGAATATGTTCTTTGGTATTTCTAACTTCTTATTACTAGCATGCAGAAACTTTATGTCCTCATAGCTCTTTGGATGCTTGGGAAGCTGGAACGCTTTGAAGTTGGAGCAGGTTTTGTGGGTATATCTCTGGTAAACCCTCACAAGACTATAACTCGTCCACTAGGGACACCTAGGGGTTTAAAGGCATGTTGCACATGCTAAGTGCAACCGTATCCTCAACGACATGGAGTTGTTGTATTTTATATAGTTTGCTCGAGGACTAGCAAAAGCCAAGTGTGGGGGAATTTGATAAGTGCATATTTCACATATATTTGGTGCTAATTCCATGCTAGTAATTGTTGATCTTCTTGCAAATTATTGTATATTACGCTTGTTTTCTTTTATTTGTGTTTTATTAGATGAATCATCCAAAAGAAGTGGAAATGGCTACAAAAGTGAAGTCACAAGTGAAGAAGGGCCAAAGAGCAAGTGGAACTCGTTCAAATATAGGAGTTCTTGATGTCATCTCAAAGATGACGAACAGGAGAAGCCGACGGTGAAAGAATGAGCTCATTCCGACATCGTATGAAGAAGATATAGGCGAAATAACAAATTAGGCTTGTCAGTTCCCCAGAACTGACAGCTTACCAAGAATGAAGCAGGAATTGTTAAGGGCACCAGGCTTAATTACTCAAGGCAGCCACGGAATGGGAGCTGAACTGTCAGTCTTGTAAGACTGACAGTTGATTATAACGTTAATGGAACATGCATGATTTGCATGACAGAAAACCAATCAGGGATGATCAGAGAAGCTTGCTTGTTGGCGAGAACTGCATCTAGGTCGAGTGATCTCTGATGCTTTCTGACAGTAATGGAGAACGGTGTTGCTGGCAAGAATGAACGAAGGAAGAGATGGTGCTGTTGATTATCTAATGAAGCTGCAAGGACGAGTTTGGAGCCGTGTTTAATCCTGACAGCGAGATTGATTCTTGGCAGTGAAGCTGATGAAGCTAAGCAACCTCAGAGAAGAAAAGAGAGTTCGTTGCTGGTGATTGATACGAATGAAGAAGTTGTTGGTTGAACTGTGATTGATGGATTTGATGCCATAATGACAGAGAAGATGGGTCATGTTGCCGTTAAAATGATGGTTACGATGCTGCCATTTCTCTTTTATCGATGACTGAATGGAGCTATGGTGGAAGAGTTGAAGCAAGAAGAAATCCAGGAGTTGGTAATATTTGTTTTGACGTCGATAGAGAGCTTGGCGAGAGGTTCTCGTAATGGATGCTAATGGTGGTCGGTGGTGACGAGTTCGATGGAAGATATACTGAGCTGCGATTTACGAAGGGGGGAAGATGTCTTTGTAGGCTGTAGTTTGGTAGCAGCGGTTAAAAAGGAGAAGAATGAGGAGAGAACGAAAAAGAAGGTTGAGCTGTTGGTTGTTGTCGAATTGGTAACAAACAATTGAGCTCGAGCAATAACCGGGAGCAGTATGGTGAGTTAAGAAGGAGACAGGGAGATAATGATGGAAGTGATAAGGAATTTGCATTGAACGGGTTTGGCTGTAAGGAGTTAGAGTTGTTGGTTGCTGAGAAGAGCTTGGCAGAGATGCAAGTGTTGCTGATGCCGATGGGAAATGATGGAAACTCGATAGTATTTGGCAGTAGATGAATAATGGTGATTGAAGCTCGAGGTGTTGAAAACAATAATGACGAGAAGCAGATGGGTTTCACGCATAGCTTGGTATACGTGGGTGTGCTAGTTGAGTTGTGAAAATCCAGATAAAAAGAAAACTCACGGAAGATGGTTCGATGGCAGGAATGACGAGAAGCGGCTTGAGCCTGTGGAGTAGAAGAGTCTGCGACTCTACGGTACTGTTGAAGTTAGAAGTAACGAATAATGAGTTTTCAAAGTCAAACAAGATACAGAACTGAGAATCGACTCTGAAATTGGGAGAGAAACTAGAAAAACTTGAGCTAGAATTCAGCTTAAGATAGAGTTCCAGGAGCGACAAAACAGTCACCAACAGCTGCTTTCACCGTCGATTTTACTAATGAAGGGTGAAGATTAAGCTGCATTTTAGGGTTTGAGTCGGCTAAGGAAAGTTGGTGGTTATCAGATTCGAAATTGGAGGAAGAATACTCTATAAATAGATGCACGAATAGCAAGTAGAAATCATCTCCTCAACCCGAGTTCATACACACAACCTGTTCGACAGAATTCCTGAAAGAGAAAAGAGGTGTTCTACATCAAAAGAAGAGAAGAAGCTAGGAGCAAGGAATTAGGGTTTACCCCTTAGGGGGAAACCTTGGTATTTTGTAACGTATTTTCTCCTCATATTTCATATATTTTTCATGGGTTTTAGTAAACTCATGTGTAACTAATTTCTATTGATTAAGGATGAATTCAATGTTCTAACATGAAGCTTTATTATTATACAAATTTGTTCGGAGTTTTAATCATCATCATCGATTGTCTTCACTATTTGATCTTTATGAGTGATTCTTAGATTGATTTGAGATGCATACTAGATTAGTCTATTAATTGTTCTATTGCTAGTATTGGGTTAGGAGATAAGTAATCGTCGAATAATTCATGCACAAGTAGAAATCGCAAGACCTTGCGAGAGGATTACGGTGGAGCAATCATGTGTGAATACAACACCGCAAGTGGACCTTGAGCTAAGAGTTTAACTACTGGGATCAACCTAATTCACAAATCCTAAGCGTTCGATCGGATTACACCTTGAGTGAGATACCTCAAGGTGGTTCGGTTGGATAGAATCGATATTGGAGAGCTTACTTGTTATCCAGGTGATACAAGGAGTTTTGGGGATAGATAAAGCTAGCTTGCTTTCCTACGGTTGGTGATGAATGGTTCTAATGAAAATAGATAAGTATACTAATCCAGCTTATCGCTTGGTAACAATGAAGGATTCCTTGATCATATCTTTCTTTTATTTGTTATTCTTTTTATTTCACTTTAAAACAATCCCCCTTGTCTTTTATTATTTTGCTATCTAAATAACATATCAATTACACAGCTCTCTGTGGGAACGATCCTTACTACCGCTATATTATTTATTTAATTAGTGGGAAATATATTGAATAATTTGTTGTGGTTACGACACGCATCAGCCGCCGACGCGGACTTGTTTTTAGATTTGTTTTTAGGTTTTTAGTGATTTTTATTCTTTTGTTCTATTTTACGTTTTCTTGGGTATTTGTGTTTTGGTTACAGGTTTGGATATTGGATCAAAAAGAAAGCTGAGCCAAAGATATTGGTGATTAACTAAAGACTTGGAGTCAAAGACAAAGCGAAAAGAAACGAGGAAGAGACAAAGAATTTTATTTTTATTTTTATTTATTTTTTAGGTTTTTTCGAAAACTGTATTAGGGTTTATAATTATTTTTGTAATTTTTCTTTTTATTTTTGGACTTTTTGGACATTTTTGGGACTTTGGACATTATTTTTAAACCCTACAGAAGGGTAGTCTTAAATATAAACTTTGTTTGCGAGAGAAGGAGGACAATTACGATATTGTCTCTGCACCTTGGGTTCGTACACTGACATAGGAGTCAGTGGCCCGAGCCGACTACAACCGATTCATCCCCCGTCTAGAATGGGAGGTAAGATTCTAAACACTCGCGAATCCCCGTCGGCGAGTTCTGGACTCCTTCGTTTGCATATGTCTTGAGGACTTGAATACGCCGCTTTAATTTTCTAGTAAAGGGCAAGGCCTGGCCATACAAGATAAGGGTTCGGATTTCATCACCGTTCTCTTCTTGCCCGCCTTAGGAACACGTAACCTACGCGAACATAAGCCTTAAAATTTTGACTAGAACAAGACCGATAAGGTAACGAGCTTAATAGGAAAGTCATTCGAAAAATATTGGTTACTCTTTTAAGCACACTTCGAAGTTCATGAAGGTTTCTGTGAGTTGAATGCGTGACTGCGCGGCATTGTAATTCCGGTGAGGCCTTGGGTATCAAAGCTCCACTGAGCTTCCCTCGCCTGTATTCAACTTACTTTGACTCGGATTGATTCCAGAGGGGTTTTCTTAAATTGTAACGAATTCCCTTTCGAAGGATTAGAAGTTGGTCTAGAAACAATCTAAGTGGAGCCATCATGCTTTTTGTTTGCTAGATATCAGTAGGTTTGATTTGGTTGAGTCAGCCTTGTTTTGTGATTGCATAGAATCCCCTTCCTTATTCGTTTGCATCCGGAACGTAAAAGAGACGCCCTAGGTAGATTTGTTAAAGAGAAACCTAGTAGTTCTAAGCGTCTCGATTACCTCAATTTAGAAAGTCCAATTTTTGAAGAGTCCGTTTTTGAACGTCCGTTTGAGGAGACAATCCACGATATTCCGATAGTGCGAGAAATGGCAACTTTGAAAGCTTTATTGAACCTCGACTAGGACTACTCGTCCCTCGTGTATCAAGGTTAGTTGAAACGGAAGCAACTTATGAACTTAAACCAGGACCTTATAGCTGCTCCCAATCTTCTTAGGAAAGAAAATGAAAACCCCTATTTCCATCTTAGGGATTTTGAAGAAATTTGTAGTACCCTAAAAATTAGAGATCTTGATGATGATGCTCTGAAACTTAGGTTATTCCCTTTTCCCCGAAAGATAAAGCCAAATCGTGGTTATATAGTTTGGCTTAGGGTCAATCAAACATATGAACAACTTACATCTGCCTTTTTGAACAAGTTTTTCCCTAGGCACAAAACATCGTCTATTAGGACGCAAATCGCACATTTTCTCAACGGGAGGGAGAATCTTTGTATAGGTATTTGGAAAGGTTCAATGATCTATTATCCCAATGTCCTCATCATGGTTTAGAAAAGGTTAGGTTAGTTCGGATCCTTTATGAGGGCTTAGATTATTCCACTACAACCATAGTGGAAGCTATGTGTACAGTGGGCTTGAAAACCAAACAGATTGATGCGGCGATGACATTTTTGAATGAAATCGCCGAAAAGACCGAACAATGGGAAAATAGTAGGGTACCCCAGAAAACAATTCTTCTAGGCGGAGGAAACGTTAATAGGGTAGAAGGAGGCTATGAATCAGATGCCAAAATTACAGCAATAGCTAAAGGTTAGAAGCTTTAGAATTGGGTCACACTAGTAGTCGGGTGGAGCCTTTTTGGGAAGGCCATACTATGGAAGAGCAAGCCAATGCTCTTTACAATAACACTAGATTCGATAACTCTCGGGAAGTTCGACCCATATTCGAAACTTATAACCCCGGTTGGAGAAACCATCCGAACCTTTCGTGGTCTAAGGGCCGAGTCAAGGTCAGTTTAGTAATTCTAATGTTCCCCTGGGTTTTGGCTATACTAAGAATCTTTCGGGACCATCTCGGTTTGAGAATCGGTCCGACAAGAAAATTTCAAGTCTAGAAGAAACTCTCATCTCGTTTATTCGAAACACCGATAAGATTCACCAAACACTTTCACATGGCATAGAAGAAAGTAAAAATATAAGCCAAAGCTAATTCTCAAGCTATTTCAGAGTTAAAAGACCAGGTTAGTCTGATAAATGAATCTTTGAGAGAAAAGGGTAGGTTCCCTAGTCAAACACAACACAACCCTAGAGGAGTTCATGAAATAGGTGAAAAACCATCACATCGGTTGAATTCGATTAGAACCCTTAGGAGTGGCGAGTAGTAGACAATCGAGTAACCATGCCCGATAGTGAGTATACTATAGAACACCCCTCGGGACCATCCATAGGCGAGGGACTGATAAAATCTACGATGATGCCAATTCGGTTCCGAGAGGCCCTATTTTATGCCTAGAGCCCCATTTCCACAACTATTAGTACCAACAAAGAGTGAATCCAACTTTAATGACATAATGGAGGTTTTTAAGAAAGTTACCATAAACCTTCCGTTACTAGAAGCAATTAGGCAACTTAAACTTTTATGCCAAATTCCTTAAATATATGTGTACGCGAAAGCGAAAGCTTAGTGTCCCTAAAAAAGCATTTTTAGCTAGTCATGTAAGTTCGATCATTGAACAACACAACTCCTAAGTATAAAGACCCATGTGCCCCTACGATTGCTTGCACGATAGGAAAACACAGGGTAGAGAAAGCTTTACTTGACTTAGGAGCTAGTGTGAACTTACTTCCGTACCATGTGTACTTACTGGCTAGGACTTGGTGAATTGAAATCTACCAAGATAACACTTTGCGATTAAATGATAGGTCTGTTAAAATTCCTCGTGGTGTGATAGAGGATGTCCTTATTGAGGTCGAAAAGTTTATTTATCTTGTGGATTTCGTAGTCCTAGATACACAACCTGTCCCTGACCCAGAAAATCAAATACCGGTAATTTTAGGTCGCCCATTTTTGGCCACGTCTAATGTTTGTTATCAAGCGTAGGACATGACTTATGAACTTATCCTTTGGTAATATGACCACTTGAACTAAATGTCTTTAATGTTATTAGACAACCTTCTGATGATTTAGAGGAAGTGAATATGATTAGCACTTTAGTTCATGATCTAGTTCAGGATAATTGGGACGACACTTCTTTGGATGAATTTGATGAGACAATTCTCTTAGGTCAGATAGATGGCCAGATTTTGGACCTAGAAGAAGCTCTCGAACATTTTCAGGACTCTGAGACCCGAAATTCAAGCAATAGTATTAGGTCTTTCTGAGAGTCATGATGACCCTAAGTTTGGGGGTAGAGAACTAGATGAAGCTCTTGAGTATTTTAAAGACTCTAATGATCTAGAAATTCAAGCCATAGTGCTAGGTCTTACGGAGAGTAGTGATTACCCTAAGTTTGGGGGTATTGATCGTCAATTATCCCCATTAGAAGTCCCTAACTTGGGACTCGAGCTTAGTACATCTGAGCTATTACTTGAGTCTATTCGGACTCCACAACCCGATCCTCCCGATACTTTCCAAGCGTAAATTAAGCTATTAAAAACCCGATATTCGGATGAATCTGTTTGTCAAGACACTCATATGAAGCTCAATTGGTCATCCCAGATAGATCCAGTTGTCTTGCAGGAAACCTTGGATGAGGATGTGCTCTGTCTGTTCATTTTTCTGATTTGGTGCAGTTGTCTCGTAATTGTGGCAGTTTTATTTGATTTGGTTGATCCACAGTTGTTTCGACTATTGATATACGATTTGAAAGGGTAATTAGCCATTTTATGGGTACGTAACGTACGGCTCAAGACTTTAAACTTAGCACTTCTTGGGAGGTAACCCAACATCCATGCGACATGGTAATATCTTTCCTTATCTCTTTGCTTTAAATGGTAACAGTTTCTCCTTGTTCATGCTTTTAATTTCATCTTTAGAACATTGAGGACAATGTTAGATTTAAGTTTGGGGGTATGGGAGAAACTTTTTAGTGGCGGTTGCATTGTTAAACTCCGAGCCTAGAAATTTATGCTTATTAAGGATGACACTAACCAATCTAAGTGGATGGAAGCATTTTGGTTGTAGGAGTTGAGGAACCAATACGATTAGATGGAAACATCTAAAGAGTCTATTCATAAAAGCACATAGCTCGGGTGTTAGAATTAAACAAAAAACATGGTAGTTTCGCCATATCTCGTTGAATCCTTTTCACTTCTATTTTTATTTTGTTTTCTTTAAAATATGTTTGTCTAAGTGATTAGGTGGGGCTCACGATTCAAGTTGTTACCTTTTGCTAGGGTGAAATAGAGTGATTGAGATATATATTATGAAAAAGAAAAAAAAAAAAAAAAAAAAAATGAGACAAGACCATCAGACCAACCGGAATAAATTCAATAAAATCGACCACTGGAACCCTAGTATATGCCAATTTGAGTTGACCTAGAGTTAGGATTATCGACCACCGGTTCCCTTGTATATGCCAAAGTGTGTTGATATTAGTCGACAGAGTATCTCATCCATTAGGATAGGTTCGTTTTGGCAGTGGCCTTCAGACAGATATGAGAAACACCGTTCACCTTAGTCAACATCAAAACCATCTACGTTTTTCTATATCCATCTCATTATTTATCCATGTGATTGGTAGACTCCGGTTATGATGTCCAAAAACTATCTGAGTAGAGCTCTGTGACTTATATATGAATTTTAGTATGCTTGAGTGCAAACTCGTGTACATCAATGGAATTTCGCATCGGGGTACTTCCTCCGTAGTCAATAAGTATGCCAACCAAGGAGATTCTTTAGTGCCTTCCAAGGTTGCGTAGATAGTTAGGGTCTGGAGTGTAAAGGTTTTGTGGGTACACCTCTGGTAAACCCTCCCGAGACTATAACTAGGCCACTAGGGCCACCTAGGGGTTTAAAGGCTTGTTGCATGCGCTAAATGCAATCGACGATGCCTGCGACAGTGAGTTAGGATTTTATTTTTGCTCGAGGACTAGCAAATAATAAGTTTGGGGGTATTTGATAGATACATTTTTGTGTCTGATTTAATCTCAATTGTATATTTTGTTAGTGCTCGATTTTGTATTTATTATGGCTTTTTGTGTCTTTGTAGGTGTTTTTGGAGAAATACACTTGTGCGGAGAAATTGGCTCAAAAAGTGGAATTTGCGCACCCGGAGGACGCGTGCTATTCGGACCCCTCTAATGGATAAGGGGCACCCAGATGATAAGGGGTAACCCCACAGGACTACTTACTATTCGCACCCCGGGTCTGGATAAGGGGAGGTCATCCCTTACCTTTTGAATTTTGGAATTTGGCGGGAAATATAACTTTCACCTGCGTAAAAGTTTGATCGAATTTTGGAAGTGGGTTAGCGAGATTCAATCACGGATTTCGTTTGTATAGGCCCTGTTTGGACTAAACAGGGTTGTTAGGTCCATTAGACTCGATCGAATTGGGATGTATCATTGGGTTTACGTGAATCAGGGAAGGTATCTCGATAATCATGGAAGCTATATTATTTCCGGAATTTCTCTGTATCTATATTGGGAAGTTACGTGAAGGAATGGGAGAAGATATTCGCCTAATATTAGAGTATATCGAGTTTGGAAGGTTTGGGAATTAGTCAGCAAGCGCGTAAAGAAATAAAAAGGGAAGAAAAATCCGATACGGGGGAGAAAAGAAAAGAAGATTAACTCGAGTGATTCTCGCGCCTGTTGGGTATATATAGGCAGCTAGGAGGTCGAGCAGAGGGTGTCGAGAACTTTGGGTAGGTTTAGAGCGAAATAACAAGGCTGCAGAGAAGAATTGCAGCAGCAGCAGAGAAGAAGAAGAAAGAGGTGCAGACGACACCACAAAAGTGTCGTTCTCAAGAACACGATGAACAGACTAGCATAGGCAGTCTTATTTAAACTGCACAATAAAAGTATCAGTTGTTCAGGAATAATAGATCACATATATTATCAGCCTGTCATCTTTTCTCTGTAACAGTTCACCACCCGTTGTAAGAGCTGTTTGTAACGCCACTACAGCGTTGCAAACTCGCTGTTTTATTAGTTTTCTCTTGTTTTCACACCTTTGAGCTATGAAAACCTATTTTGAGCACGTGAATAATATGAGGAGCTAAACCCCTAAGCCGAGGCGACGGAGGAAGCCATTGTTCCATGAAAAGTGGTATATTTCTATTTTAATTAATTTTTGCAATTTCTTTTATGATTATTTGCATGGAACTAATATTGGAAACGGATTTTTATTGAATGATTGTGATTCGTTTTGATGGAGCATGCTTAGTTTAAGACTTTTGATGTTTCATGCTTAGTGTTTACAATTGTTACTTCGAAAATCTACTTGAGGCAATAAATTAGAATCACTTCAAACGCAAAGAATTGCATGAGTATTGATTAGATTGAATCACTTAATTGGTCAATGGTGGAATCCTGAGTTTTGGTGATTTTTATAATCTTGATAACAACTTTGATTGAGTTTTCTATTTTACTTTGAGTCTAAAACGAATCTTCACAAGTCTGAGTGAACGACATCTTTTCTTACCACTTTACAAACAACTTCAAAACAACATCACTCAGCTAAGACCCCACTCCTGCATCTCAACATATAACTTTGACAGCCAGCACCAGCTCCTGCAATCTCATTTAAGCACAGACCAGCAAGACCTCCATCTAACATCATCACAATCCCATTCATTGCAACATTCTTTGCTCTCTGCAGCATCCATGTCCCTGCCAATTCAACCACTCCGAAACTTCGCTCAACTGCAACCATGTCTTGCAATCTCATGATCCTAGCACAACCAACTCTGTCTCAAAATCCAACACAACCATTGCACTTCAGTTCCACCACAGATAAGACTCCATAGTTGCAGCTTCTGCAACACAGTCATCATTCCATGACTCATGTATACAAATCCAATTCTGCAATGCAACATTCCCGCAAAGCTAATCCTCGTGATTCTGCAAGACCTTAATTCATCCAAAGACCACAACTGCAACTCCCATTTACAACACTAACTCAACCCATTCATCTGACCAGCTGCAGAACCATCAACACCTGCTCTTGCCTGTAACCTCAATACCAACAACACCATCTGCAGTTCTTGCTTAATTCTCAACTCCTCCATTCCAGAACCACCATGAGCATAACCTGTTCATTCATCTCCAGCTTCGGTTCAGCTGCACCTATACCTAGCCATCCACAGAGTCCCACCATTCTTCAAGCATTAGTTACATGACCAGAACCCATCACAATTCATCTCCATCTCTGACTCAATTCCAAATTTCTTGAGTCAGCTAACACAACTTCAGTAACTCCATCGATCTCAGCAACGCAAACCCATTCATTATCAATCAAAATAGAATTGAAAACCACTCTCAATCTTCACTAATTTGAGTCCATCCGCTGCCATCTCGAAATCAAAGACGAACCCATTTCTTCCTTCCATGTTCGAATCGGAACCAAGGCAACAACATCTGATTTTCTCATTTCTGATAAATCAAACTCATACAAACCCTAGATTCAATTTCAGCAATCCACCAAATCTCGAGTACTCATCATTCCTATGCAACCACGAACCCATTGTTATCACTAGCATCCACCATCAATTCCTTCCTTGAACTCGAGCAGCAATTATTCTTCCATCAATCGGCAACAGCAAACTCCTTGTTGTTTAAGTCTCGCCCCTGAATCTCTCCATCTGGTTCACATCATCAGATTCGGTTCTTCATCATATTCCATCTCGGTCATGGCCACAAACCCATTACAACTTCTTCCACCACAATAGTTATCTCCTCCTGCATCTCTCAATCTCTCTGATAAAATGGTGCCGCCATAGCTCAACTCGTCTCTGAATTATAGGTAAAAAAAATGATTGAGAAGAGAAAGACACTTCTCTTGTTTTTAGGGATTAGTAATGATTTAAATTACTTAAGGCACCCAGAACTCGGATAAGGGTTGTCCGATTTCTATATGGCCTGTCAGCCTCAGACAACTGACAATTCAATTTCGCTCCTTCGTGCGCAATATTAGTCTGCTCCAAATATCGCATGTGAATTGATCCTTTTGTCTTTTCACTTCAAATGGACAATTTCTTCTTCTTTTGCTCATAATGACTCCAAAGTACCTGATCACTCAAAAGCACACATAAGATACATAATTTACATGATAATAACAAAGAAAGCATAAATACTAGATATAAAATTAGGTGTTTTAGACACCTACCAAATTCCCCCACACTTAGACTTTGCTAGTCCTCGAGCAAATCAAACAAAATAATTCAAAAGAAATACATACAACTCCGTGTCATCGAGGCTACGGTCACACTTAGCACGTATAACAAGCCTTTGAACCCCTAGGTGTCCCTAGTGGACGAGTTATAGTCTCGTGGTGGTTTACTAGAGATATACCCACAAAACCTACTTTTCCAACTTACTAGTTCTCCGTAATGATAGCATCCAACGCGCTAAGAAGACATAGAGATTCTGCACACTAGTCATAAGAAGTTAGACACATAAATGAACACAATCTCATCCTTAAAAGTTGAGAGAGAAATAACCATCCCTTCTCGAAAGAAATTCGGGTTCGGAGTGATCGAAAGTCTCGACTCTGCCTCACAAGAAAGGGTTTTATGAAGTTGCTCTCAATAATAAACAACTTTTTATGGGTCACACATGTGTCCAGGTAGGAATGAAGAGAGAATCCTGAGACACGTTGAATGGTAGGAACGCAAAACCCTCCGAATCATTTTGAAAACCCACAATGAAAATAAATTGAAATTGATAACTTGAAAAGGATATATAATCAACCAACTTAGTTTCTTCTACCCTTTGAATAAAGGAAGAACCTAATAATGGAGATTCTTCTCAAATAACTTACAATTTCTACCCAATTAAATTGGAAACTATAAGATTATGAGAGGCATCTAGTTGATACTCTAGAATTAGATAATCTAATTCCCCCTAGAGATAACAATTAGGTTTGAAAGAAGAGAACCTCTCATTCTTACACAATATTCTAAAACCAAAACTAAAACTCCTTTAGACTTATGTCTTCTAATTTATACTAGAACCATGGGCATACTTGACATATTCAAAGTAATTCTAGGATGGACTATAAATGGTGCTTCAATATCGATATGGGACATCCACAATACATCATCCTCCCCTTCTTTAAACAAATTCGTCCTCGAATTCTTCAAAGCGTATTCTCCATTTTTGCTTGAACTTCTTCCTTGCTTGAAGACAATTCTACCTCGAAACCTTCCATTGTGGTTACTCACCAAATGTAGCACTTTGTGGTCATCGTTGAGAGCATCCCCAAGTAGTAATGACACACCAAGAATTTCTTCGTTTGTAAATACATCATTCTCCACTTGTTTGAACAAATTCGTCACGAATTCTCCAAGCATATTCTCCATTAGTGCTTGAACTTCTTCCTTGTTTGAAGACAATTCTACCTCTACACCTTCCATTGTAGTGACTCACCAAATGTAGCATCTTGTGTTCATAGTTAAGAGCATCCCCAAGTAGTAAAGAAACACCAAGCATTTCTCTCAACCTTGCACGAAGACTACAACCATGAAACTTATCTTCAATGAAAGCCCAAATTGGATTTATATATATTGTCTCTCCATTTTGTTGTAGCTTGAGTGAAGGCTTGCTTCTGGTAGTCGGTTCACATACTTGAAATTGTTCTCGAGATGCTTCGAACATAACATTTTCCAGTTCAATATCATACCTTGGTACACCAAAATCTTTTACTTCACTACCATTAACTACCTCATCAAAAATTGAACACAAAGGATTGTACTCTTCTTTATCTTGATTCTTACGTGATAGCACTTGGTCCATGATAGTAAAATAATCAAATATTTGATCCACATTCATGCCATCTTGATAGATTGGAAGAACACACACTATTTCATATTCATCATGACTCAAATAGTTATCAAATTTTGGTGGAGACATTTCATCAAACATCTTGTGGGCAATTTGTTCATCCTCATATCCACCAACCAAAATTGATACATCTAATTCACTTACATCATCACAATCATTAGGTAGATTCCTTTCTTGGTTATGGAGACTTACAAGTTTCCAATAATATTCTTCACAAATTTCTCCCATTCTTAGATACATATCATCAAACACTTCATGTACAATATTCATTAACACATCATTTGAATGAATCCTACCCAAATTAACTCCTCTTTTGTAAACCATGGTGAAATCAATATAAGATTCAACAACCCGATTTGAAAACACTATCAAAGAACATATCAATCAACCCAAAAATACTTGAGAAAGAGATTAGTAGTGTTCACCTCAAAAAAAAATATCTTCACCAATTACACCTTTTCCCCTTGAGAATCAAACCAAAGCTCTTGATACCAAATGATGAGAAGCAATAGCTTACAATGAATATAAATTGAAATTGATAACTTGAAAATGATAAATAATCAACCAATTTAGTTTCTTCTACCCTTTGAATAAAGGAAGAACCTAATAATGGAGATTCTTCTCAAATAACTTATAATTTCTACCCAATTAAATTGGAAACTATAAGATTATGAGAGGCATCTAGTTGATACTCTAGAATTAGATGATCTAATTCCCCCTAGAGATAACAATTAGGTTTGAAAGAAGAGACCTCTCATTCTTCACACAAATGTTCTAAAACCAAAACTCCCTACTCTTACCTTATCTCTTCTAATTTATACTAGCACCAAGGGCATATTCGGCATATTCAAAGTATTTCAAAGATAGAAGATAAGTGGTGCTCCAATATTGATACGGGACATCCACAATACATCCTCCTCCCCTTCTTTGAACAAATTCATCCTCAAATTCTTCAAAGCATATTCTCCATTAGTGCTTGAACTTCTTCCTTGTTTGAAGACAATTGTACCTCTACACCTTCCATTATAATTACTCACCAAATGTAGCACTTTGTTGAGAGCATCTCCAAGTAGTAATGACACACCAAGTATTTCTTTATTTGTAAATACATCATCCTCCCCCTGTTTCAACAAATTCGTCCACGAATTCTCCAAAGCATATTCTCCATTAGTGCTTGAACTTCTTCCTTGTTTGAAGACAATTCTACCTCTACACCTTTCATTGTAGTTACTCACCAAATGTAGCATCTTGTGGTCATAGTTAAGAGCATCCCCAAGTAGTAAAGAAACACCAAGCATTTCTCTCAACCTTACACGAAGACTACAACCATGAAACTTATCTTCAATGAAAGCCCAAATTGGATTCATATATATTGCCGCCCCATTTTGTTGTAGCTTGAGTGAAGACTTGCTTCCGGTAGTCGGTTCACATATTTGAAATTTTTCTCGAGATGCTTATAACATAACATTTTCCAATTCAATATCATACCTTGGTACACCAAAATCTTTTACTTCACTACCATTAATTACCCCATCAAAAATTGAACACAAAGGATTGTATTCTTTTTTATCTTGGTTCTTACATGATAGAACTTGCTCCATAGTAGTGAAATAATTAAATATTTGATCCACATTCATGCCATCTTGATAGATTGGAAGATTACCCACTATTTCACTTTCCCCATGACTCAAATAACTATCAAATTTTGGTGGAGACATTTCATCAAACTTCTTGTGGGCAATTTGTTCATCCTCATATCCACCAACCAAAATTGATACATCTAGTTCACTTACATCATCACAATCATTAGGTCGAATCCTTTCTTGGTTATGGAGACTTACAAGTTTCCAGTAATATTCTTCACAAATTTCTCCCATTCTTAGATACATATCATCAAACACTTCATGTACAATATTCATTAACACATCCTTTGAATGAATCCTATCCAAATTAACTTCTCTTTTGTAAACCATAGTGAAATCAATATAAGATTGAAAAACCCAATTTGAAAATACTATCAAAGAACATAAAAATCAACCCAAAATACTTGATAAAGAGATTAGTAATGTTCACCTCAAGAACAAGTATCTTCACCAATCACCACCTTTTCCCCTTGAGAATCAAACCAAAGCTCTTGATACCAAATGATGAGAAGCGGAAGCTTACAATGAAAATAAATTGAAATTGATAACTTGAAATGGATAAATAATCAACCAATTTAGTTTCTTCTACCCTTTGAATAAATGAAGAACCTAATAATGGAGATTCTTCTCAAATAACTTACAATTTCTACCCAATTATATTGGAAACTATAAGATTATGAGAGGCATCTAGTTGATACTCTAGAATTAGATGATATAATTCCCCCTAGAGATAGTAGTGTTCACCTCAAAAAAAAAATATTTTCACCAATTACACCTTTTCCCCTTGAGAATCAAACCAAAGCTCTTGATACCAAATGATGAGAAGCGGAAGCTTACAATGAAAATAAATTGAAATTGATAACTTGAAAAGGATATATAATCAACAACTTAGTTTCTTCTACCCTTTGAATAAAGGAAGAACCTAATAATGGAGATTCTTCTCAAATAACTTACAATTTCTACCAATTAAATTGGAAACTATAATTATGAGAGGCATCTAGTTGATACTCTAGAATTAGATAATCTAATTCCCCCTAGAGATAACAATTAGGTTTGAAAGAAGAGAACCTCTCATTCTTACACAATATTCTAAAACCAAAACTAAAACTCCTTTAGCCTTATGTCTTCTAATTTATACTAGAACCATGGGCGTACTTGGCATATTCAAAGTAATTCTATGATGGACTATAAATGGTGCTTCAATATCGATATGGGACATCCACACATCTTTTATCATTTTTGAAAACCCAATTTTCTGACGATCTCTACGAAAGGAAATCAACCACTTAACGAAGGTGGGAATATGCTTACTTACCTCGTTATCCGTTCGACGTGCAACTAGCACCACTCTCACAGCATCTGTAGAAACGTCTTCGGTCTTCAATCGGTGTCTTCATCCTCGTCTTCGGTCTTCAACTCTTGATGATAACTCTTGAAATTCGTAGAATCTTGACAATGTAACTCTTTTCCTCTAAATCCTTATTGCTTTTAAAATTTCATTGTAGATATTCCTTCTTCCATTGGCTTTATTGAAAGAATACAAAACTAAAAACGAACTATACAAACCCAAAATATGATACAATGAATTTTTTCTTGTCTCTCTTTTTTCTTTTTCTTTTTTCCTTATATATATATATATATATATATATATATATATATATTATTATATTTTTTTTAATATAAGACAAGAAAAATAAAACAAATACAAATTAAAAACAAAACGAAACAAAACAATAAAACTAGTAAAGAACCTAAAGAAATTTTCTCTTGTCTCTTTTTTTTTTTTTCTTTTTTCATTTTTTTTTTATTATTGTTTTTTTTCATTTTTATTTTTTTTAGAAATATGAGACAAGAGAAAATAAAATACAAATAAGATAAAATAAAAATGTAAGTACAAAGGCCATGGTGTAAGTACTTTACCGCTTGATTCTTCACAACTTGTATGTCTTGATATCATAAACTTCTCGAACTCCCATCTTGATAATCTTCGCTCTTGTACATAAAGTCTTCAACTTGTAAAAAAAATTATGCTCCTTGTCTTGTTGCTATACTTGAATCTGAAATCTGCTCATTTCTGTACCATTGCTCGTAAACCTTGAACGTCTTCAACTTTCCTTCGAATTTGTGATGCTCCTCTTGTTGATGATGATGGTATTTCTATGGACCTGTTGGTGTAGAGAGAGATAAGGTGGATGGTGCTAACTGCGAACAAGATTACAAGTGGTATGTAAGTTAGCAATTCGATGTCACCATCTGTTGATGGGTGAAAATTACTCCTGCAGAATTTGGTAATTTGGGGTATGGATGAGGAATGAATCTAAACCTTCAACAAATGCACTGCGCGGTGAGTGCTTGTAGATTCGAGAGATCAATCTGTGCAAGTCCGTCCTAAACCAAGAAATGGCCGTTCCCGGACTTGTTTCGGTCACAAAGTGAAGGAGATGGGGTTGATCTTAGGGAGGGAAGCGAAGAAGGTGTTGAGATTGTGAAAGTGTTGGCTTGCTTATGACTTGTGACAGAAAAGTGAGCAGGCTTACGGTTAATGTAAGGAGGCTCTGGATGTTGATTTTCTGTCTCGTCTGAACTTGTGTTGTTCTCCGTTATTCCTTTTTGAAATAGGGCGGAGAACCTATTTATACAAGTCATTGAGCCTCATTCACGTTTCTCGTGGGAAGTGGAGGTAGTGGAATGATGGAGTAGTGGAGTTGTGTGTCGGTGATACACGACCAGTCTTGCCCACTTCTCCTGTTCATCTCTAACCGTCCATGACTTCGACACGTTCTTGTGATGGCGCGTTGCACGCCGCACGCCGTAAACCGCCGAGACTAATACCCCAAATATGTATCCCCGATTTGTGACATGATTGATGTCTGGAATGTGGATCGTGGATCCACGAAAGATAGCATGTAATGCTGAATTGAATAATGCGTTATTCGGGAAGTCGATACTTGTGAAGTATCGTGTGTATTTTATGCAGTCGCATTGTGGTGTGGTAAGGTGATGGGTAATGACGCCTCACTAACCAAATAACTCGACTGTGGTTGTATAACCAAGCTGGTGAAGTTGGACGGATGAGATGATCTTTGAGACACTCATCTGCGACCGTTAATGAATATTAGGGTCTTTGAAGAGGAGCGCAAGCATGACTCTTCAGCTTGGTCGAAACCAAGCATGGGAAGGATTTTGGAGAGGACCGACCATACATGCGTGTTGACGGCATGATGGTGTAGGTGCCTGTATTCCGTTCCCTCATGAAAGCGTGATCTGGGCTACTCAATTTGACCGTCAAAGAGGAGTGGTCGAGATTGATTTTGCGATAGAAGTTTGATACCCAAGAAGCCGCGCGCCACACTCTTTTCCGGCGCGTTTTCCAAGACGACCTAACTTGGTCGATCTTGGCCGGCTGGTTTGACGTGAAGGTGGTAGGCTAGTGTTCACACCTATACTTGACTATCCCATGAAAACGTGATCTAAGCCGTTCAAATCATCTGGTGAAGTTGAGCGGTCGAGATCAGTTTGCAATTTGGGAAGTGTAACCACGCATGTTTGAGCGGGCGTTTTGGATTAGCCGGGCATGATATGCCTTGGCCGACCGCATGAGGAGGTAGATGGGCCCACGGTGGTCATGCTGGTATAAGGACCGCTTAATCTAATCGTGACCCTCCATACGTGTCGGAGAAGATGGACGCGCGTGATGGATTGAAACCTAATTTTGGCTTTCAAAGCCGTGCGACCATGCTCTTTTAGGCGGACGAATTTGTTGTGACCAATCATGGTTGGTTTTGACCGATTGGTCAAGTGTGTAGGCGGTCACATGGTGATTGTGTCGTCATGCTCAGGGCCCTTTGAGTCTACATCTACACCCTCCATCTATACCTGCGAAGATGGATGGTTGAGACCGTTTTGCGGCACATGTAATATGCCGCAAACCCTAATTTAGGTTTTTCCGTCCATAATGCTTGGTATGGACGATTTCTTGGCAAGCGAAGGCCAATGGTCGACCATGCGGGGTCGGCCTGTGTGTATTCCATACCGCTGGGGGTGATGGAATTGATCCGGGGTCATCCAATCATGCTTGTGGAGTTGGATGACTGCGATCGAATCATATCCGATCGATATGGTCGGTGCCGGATGCTCAATCGGGCTAGTATAACACACCGAGAGGGCTCAATCGGGCTAGTATAACACACCGAGAGGGGCTCAATCGGGCTAGTATAACACACCGAGAGGGCTCGGGCTAGTATAACACACCGAGAATCATCTCGTACGGGTATTTCGTACATGGTTTCATTATAGTGCTTGGAGGTTCGTGTTACTGCAAGAGTAACACTCGGTCGTCATGCCACACCGATAACGAAATCTTGGAAATACAAGGCGATATGAAATTCACTGAATGGGACCATTGCTACAAGTTCCATTCTTGGTGAATCAAGTGAGGGAGTATCCAACACTTATAGATGGCTTTATCTTTTACAAGATGTCGCCGCATGATTTTCTCTCGGTTTTTACAAATATAACCTTAAACGAAAATCCACCATCAACATTAAGTCCCCCTGCCTAGCACATAATGGTTACACTATTGTGTGGTAGGCATGAGATGGTGACAGATTAAAGATAAAACTTATGAGGCAAAGTTAGATGTTACCGGGGAGGGACGGGTCATCCTGTCCTTGGAGTATGTCACGTTCAAAAGGCATATAGGAGAGTGTTTCCTAGTATGATGTCGGCCTTGCTCGCTTCGATCGACCTTGCTATGCCTCGCTTCGGTCGAGGGGCTATTGCGCCGCTTGTTCGAATGTGGGCTTGTTGTGTCTCGCTTGATTGAACGTGAGTCTCACCCACATACGCCCGATGGACTTGAAACTTGTACCGGTCTTGAAACTTGTACCGGTCTTGAAATCAACACCGGTCTTAAAATCAACACCAGGACTAAAATTTGTACCGGACTAAAATTTGTACTTGGACTAAAATTTGTATCTTAGGACTTGAATGGTGTTTGGACCGGCCATTGTGTGCTCCGATGTGAGTTGTGTCTTGCCGTGTGACTACATCTCTCCTGTATTTTCATACAAGTTCTAACTCCTGTCTTTTATTTCATTGTGGAAGAAAAGAATCTTCGTTGAGATGTCTTCTGGAGATAATCTTTGGTGCCAAGTCGGGAGGTGTTGAAAGCTTCAAAGATATGTCGAACATTGATGAGTTGTTCACCGCGCCTTTTCAACTATAGGAAAATATCTGTTCCACAAGATAACTCTTCTCCTATCGACTTTTAGGTTTTTCATGCTCCGCTGGGCCCTTATGAAGGATGGATGAGACGTATGTTGAGCAATGAGTACATCAAAGATAACTTGACCGGAGCGCAGATTATTGATGCAGCTTGAGTGTTGAAACGTCTCGAGAGGATGTTAAAGTGGTTTTCGATGCGACCGTTGAGGTGGGTCCTGGAGAGAGTGTTGAAGAAGGATTAAAAGCGAACGTGGGTCTCGGAGAGAGCGTTGCGGCAGCTCTTGAATAGACCATTGAAGCAGCTTCTTTGGAGGGAGCGTTGAAGTGGCTTCCTCTTCGATTCGATTACCCTTGCGAATCCATGATTCTTGGTCGACCATCTTTCTCATGTTGAAGAAGTCCTTGATCGACGGTGAAGGAACTTCATGCCGAGCCTCATCCCCAAGCGTGGTTTACATGGTTTGTCCGTAGTGGTTGTTGTCGAGCCAGGTATGGAATACCTTGGACGTTGTTTCATCATTGTGGGATTCGTGCACGTGGTACTTTCGGAGTTGGAGTTGATGGACGCGCATGATGTTGTATCTTGGTGGTTTTCCTCTTGTCGCTTCAAGGAACCGCTTACGCATAAGGCTGAATGTTGTATCGCTTTGTTGGTGAGATATATGCCCCTACAAACATTATGAGGCTCTTCCCGCAGGCCTCGGTTCTTTCTATCGGGGCATATGTTGTTGTAGATGAGCGTTCAATGGCTCCAGAGGATGACCAAAAGCGCGGATTCTCCAATATAGCGTGATAGACATGTACTGTTGCCCGATAAAGTGACTCACCCGGATCTTGTTCGACCACTATCCGATAGAGTAACTCGCCCGAGGATCTCTCTCGATATGACGGTTGGACATCGTTATCTTCTTGAGGCTGCTCCCTTGAGGTATCGGCTCCCGGTGGAAGATTACCGTCATAGAGCGGTTATACGTTGCACCCGGCACTCTTTAAACCAAATGGCAGCATGGTATAATAAAAATTTCCGAGAGGAGTTCGAAAAGATATCTTACTTGTATCATGCTCGTACATCCTTATCTGTTTGTAGCCGCTACATCCATCCATGGAGGAGAACATGCCGTGTGTCATTTGGTTGTATCTATTAACATGTCGATGTTAGGCAGAGGAGGATCGTTTTGGAGCAACACCTGTTCAAGTCTCTCGAAGTCTATGCGACCCGATCTATCCATTTTCCTCATGTATGAACTACAACCGTTTAACCGACTTGGATACGGTGTATGACATGTATATGATGGGTGACCAATTTTCATCCGGCATTTCTTCATATCTCCAAGCAAATATGTTCTGGTACTCTTTGAGAAGTTGCACGAGCTTCGTGCGTTTATCCGTACACAAGGTTGAGATGATGGAGATAGGCCTAGGAGATTCCTCAACGATTTCAATTTCATCGGTTGTAGAGTTGGTGCCATCTTGCAAAATTGTTGTGGAGCATCTAGCACTTGCTCTTGTGGTTCGTTGTTGTTGTAGCATTCCATTAGGTGGAGAGACCGGTAACAGTCTCCTCTGCTGATAATGGCGATCTACGGATACCGTTTTCCTTTCTCGGTCACGACCCGCCATAAAAGTTCGTTTCCCTCCTCGTGTGAACGTGGGTTGTGGCTTCACAAGTATGGAGAAGAATGCTTCGTCAAGCAAAGATGCATCGTGGGTACTAGCCCTCAATGATGCAAGTCGGTCTTCTTCCCCGAATTGACGCCCACATGGGGAGTGGGATGCAACGAACTTGTGCGATTCTTTCCACGGAGCTTCTCCCGTATGTCTTTGGTTTGGTTTCCCTCGAAGTCCGTCATTGTGGCAGGCTTCCGTACAACTTGCCCGGGAGAACCTTGGATGTTTAGAGAATCTTGAGAGTAATGAGGACGATCCTGTGTAGATAAGGGTCGTCTTGAACTCGAATCCTTGATGCGTGCGGTGACATGTAGGTCACGGTCGTGACCTTCCTCTCGGTTGATAGCAAGAAACGTCTCCGCGCGCCGATTCTTCGAGAGATGTGAAAGTTTGCATAAACTTTCCACTAGAGAAACCGCTTCCCGATCCACCGGCCTCACGGTTCATAGTGAAACTATTGACTTGAGGAAGATCGTTGTGAGGATCGGTCCCTAGTGTAGGAGCCTCCATGACGGGACCGGCCGAACCAGAGTGAAACTATTGACTCGAGGAAGATCGTTGTGAGGATCGGTCCCGGTGTAGGAGCCTCCATGACAGACCGCTCATATCCGATGTCGCTTCTTTGATCAGGTCCATGTAGGTCCGTGCCATTGAAGTACCTTCTCCGGTGCGTTGAATTCATTCCTTGTTGGCTCCGGGGCTGTTGCGGGTCATGTGGAAATCGATCGGTTAATGTCTTAAGAAAAGTGAGTACCTCTTTCCGAGTTGCGGCCATATCCGTTTGAGTCTTGACAAGAACTTCTGCTTTTCCATCAAGTCTCGCAATAATGGGAGATGGTCCTCCTCTCGCCCCTCCGGTTCCTCATCCCGATGAAGGAGTAGAAGTTGTTGCTCTGGGTGACTACCTGAGGTGTTACACTTGATGAGATGCCGGGACTTGCACTGCCCGGCTCCGGTGATGGGAGGTGTTGTAATATCACCGCTGAGTGATCGAATTGAACGTTCCCATCCTCTGTACTCACGTGTTACTTGATTGATCTCTCCTTCCTCAAGCGTTTCTTCAAGGCTTCGACAAGGGTCTTGAGATGTAAATCTTCCAGCAGGGATCCGTAAGCTGCAGGCTCCATTTCTTTATCCGGTAGACGTTGTAGTACTCCGGACAAGTCCTCTCCTCTGTGGAGTTGCCTCGGTTCTTCATTGTTGACTGGACCATGTTGTTCATCTTTCCCCGAGTCTCCTGCGGGCTCTTTTTCCTCTCCACCGGTAAAGGTGTGACTCCTGGCTAAGGATTCAGCGTTTCTTGCACTGCCTGAGTAGATGCACGCCGACCCTTCTTGTAATTGTAATGTTATATCATTCAAAAGGCGAAATGTCTCGCTCTGCCTCCTGGTGATACCGGCTTGATTTGCCAAGACGTCCTCCAAGATTCCCGGCTATGCTTCCCATGATATCTCGAACCACTTTGTAGTTTAGGATACATTGCGAGATGGAAACCGAAAAATTGAGGATTCAATTTTATGCAACCGATAGATCAATCTCCCACCGTGGTCGCCAATTGTTGATGGGTGAAAATTACTCCCAGAATTTGGTAATTTGGGGTATGGATGAGGAATGAATCTAAACCTTCAACAAATGCATCTGCGCGGTGAGTGCTTGTAGATTCGAGAGATCAATCTGTGCAAGTCCGTCCTAAACCAAGAAATGGCCGTTCCAGACTTGTTTCGGTCACAAAGTGAAGGAGATGGGGTTGATCTTAGGGAGGAAGCGAAGAAGGTGTTGAGATTGTGAAAGTGTTGGCTTGCTTATGACTTTGTGAGGAAAAGTGAGCAGCTTACGGTTAATGTAAGGAGGCTCTGGATGTTGATTTTCTGTCTCGTTTGAACTTGTGTTGTTCTCCGTTATTCCTTTTTGAAATAGGGCGGAGAACCTATTTATACAAGTCATTGAGCCTCATTCACGTTTCTCGTGGGAAGTGGAGGTAGTGGAATGATGGAGTAGTGGAGTTGTGTGTCGGTGATACACGACCAGTCTTGCCCACTTCTCCTGTTCATCTCTAACCGTCCATGACTTCCTGACACGTTCTTGTGATGGCGCGTTGCACGCCGCACGCCGTAAACCGCTTGAGACCAATACCCCAAAGATGTATCCCCCAGTTTGTGACATGATTGATGTCCGGAATGTGGATCGTGGATCCACGAAAGATAGCATGTAATCTTTGAATTGAATAAATGCGTTATTCAGGAAGTCGATACTTGTGAAGTATCGTGTGTATTTTATGTGTATCGCATTGTGGTGTGGTAAGGTGATGGGTAATGACGCCTCACTAACCAAATAACTCCCGACCAGGTTGTATAACCAAGTCGGTGAAGTTGGACGGATGAGATGATCTTTGAGACACTCATCTGCGATCGTTAATGAATATTAGGTCTTTGAAGAGGAGCGCAAGCATGACTCTTCACTTGGTCGAAACCAAGCATGGGAAGGATTTTGGAGAGGACCGACCATACATGCGTGTTGACGGCATGATGGTGTAGGTGCTCGTATTCCGTTCCCTCATGAAAGCGTGATCCGGGCCACTCAATTTGACCGTCAAAGAGGAGTGGTCGAGATTGATTTTGCGATAGAAGTTTGATACCGCAAGAAGCCGCGCGCCACACTCTTTTAGCGCGCGTTTTCCAAGACGACCTAACTTGGCCTTGGCCTTGGCCACTGGTTTGACGTGAAGGTGGTAGGCTAGTGTTCACACCTATACCGACTATCCCATGAAAACGTGATCTAAGCCGTTCAAATCATCGGTGAAGTTGAGCGGTCGAGATCGGTTTGCAATTTGGGAAGTGTAACCACGCATGTTTGAGCGGGCGTTTTGGATTAGCCGGGCATGATATGCCTTGGCCGACCGCATGAGGAGGTAGATGGGCCCACGGTGGTCATGCCGGTATAACCTAGGACCGCTTAATCTAATCTGTGACCCTCCATTCGTGCCGGAGAAGATGGACGCGCGTGATGGATTGAAACCTAATTTTGGCTTTCAAAGCCGTGCAACCATGCTCTTTTAGGCGGACGAATTTGTTGTGACCAATCATGGTTGGTTTTGACCGATTGGTCAAGTGTGTAGGCGGTCACATGGTGATTGTGTCGTCATGCTCCGGGCCATTTGAGTCTACATCTACACCTTCCATCTATACCTGCGAAGATGGATGGTTGAGACCGTTTTGCGGCACATGTAATATGCCGCAAACCCTCATTTAGGGTTTTTCCGTCCATAATGCTTGGTATGGACGATTTCTTGGCAAGCGAAGGCCAATGGTCGACCATGCGTGGTCATTTGTGTGTATTCCATACCGCTGGGGGTGATGGAATTGATCTGGGTCATCCAATCATGCTTGTGGAGTTGGATGACTGCGATCAGATCATATCCGGACTGATATGGTCAGTGCCGGATGCTCAATCGGGCTAGTATAACACACCGAGAGGGGCTCAATCGGGCTAGTATAACACACCGAGAGGGGCTCAATCGGGCTAGTATAACACACCAAGAGGGCTCGGGCTAGTATAACACACCGAGAATCAGCCTGCACGGGTATTTCGTACATGGTTTCATTATAGTGCTTGGAGGTTCGTGTTACTCGCAGAAGAGTAACACTACCGTCATGCCACACCGATAACGAGTACCGGAAATACAAGGTCGATATGAAATTCACGAGAATGGGATCGTTGCTACAAGTTCCATTCTTGGTGAATCAAGTGAGGAGTATCCAACACTTATAGATGGCTTTATCTTTTACAAGATGTCAGCGCATGATTTTCTCTGGTTTTTACAAATATAACCTTAAACGAAAATCCACCATCAACACCATCATGATTGAAAAAATAGCACTCAAGAGATCAAAATAGTGCTTCTATTGGTGGGAGGTTGGGCAGCTCACCATTCTGCCCGGAGTTTACGTACGGTGACACACACTCTAAAAGCACAAATTTAGACAGGTACAAATAATTGAAGGTAGGTGCCTCACATTATGTAACATGGGTAGTCTCCACTATAGGGGATCACTACTCTAATACCGAATTCAGTCTGCACCTTATTTGCCACTGGCATGGTTAAATCCAACTTTAACTCTCATACAATTAAGAAACCCGATCATGTTCTCTGTCATTTCTAAGTTCAGTCACTCTTATGAGATTCTCGATGTAATCTTAGCGACATGTATATTATGTGACTCTAAACTAACTACAAGTTGGAGTTTTTTATTCACTATTTTACACAAAGTTGAAAAATTTATGAAAAATTTACAATGCAAATGCTTAACCACTCCCCCACACTTAAACTTTACATTGTCCTCAATGTAATTGAATCGTTCAAAGAAAGTCAAGGTGGGAAATCCTACATGATAAGTGACAAAAAATCAGAAAAAGTAAAAACATGATAAGAAAGGAAGATAAAAGATAAGAGATACAAAACCTATGGGTTGCCTCCCATTTAGCGCTTGGTTTAAAGTCGTCAGCCCGACTATCTCCTTGTTTTCGATGACTCCTCCAGAGGGAGTACTTCCACAAGATTAACTCCTTCCACGACATCCGAAGAGAAGTTCTCATAATATGATTTCAACCGGTGCCCATTTACTTTAATAAAAGGTCCAATCCAACGTGACCTTAATTTACCCGGAAATAATTGCAAGCGAGAATTAAACAAAAGCACTTTCTGCCCAATGCAAAATTGTTTTTTTGTAATCAGAGTATCATGAAATGCCTTCGTCTTTTCCTTGTAAATCCGTGAGCTTTCAAATGCATCATTGTGAATCTCCTCTAACTCTTGAAGTTGCAACTTCCTTTGCCTTCCAGCACCATCCAACTCCATATTGCATTGCTTAATAGCCCAAAACACCTTATGCTCAATTTCAACGGGTAAGTGACAAGGTTTACCGTAAACAAGCCTAAAGGGAGACATCCCAATAGGTGTCTTGTATGCGGTTTTATACGCCCACAAAGCATCATTGAGTCGCATACTCCAATCTTTCCTTGTTCGATTCACCGTCTTCTCTAAAATGGATTTCACCTCTCGGTTGGAAACCTCAGCTTGTCCATTTGTTTGTGGATGGTAAGGTGTTGCAATCCTATGCGACACATTGTACTTCCTTAACAAGGTTTGCAAGAACCTGTTTTTGAAGTGTGAACCTCCATCGCTAATTATAGCCCTTGGAATGCCAAACCTTGCAAATATATTAGCTTGCACAAAATCTGAAACAACTTTAGAATCATTAGTTGGGGTGGCCTTAGCTTCCACCCATTTCGAGACATAATCCACAGCAAGCAAGATATAATAATTCCCACTAGAATTGACAAAAGGGCCCATAAAATCAATTCCCCATACATCAAAAACCTCAACAAATTGAATAATAATTTGTGGCATTTGAATTCGAGCACCTAGATTGCATGTTCTTTGGCACCTATCACATGTGGTACAAAATGCATGTGCATCCTTAAACAAAGTTGGCCAAAAGAAACCACATTCTAGTATCTTGAGAGCGGTTCTCTTACTCCCAAAGTGTCCTCCACAAGCATATGAGTGGCAAAAAGACAAGATAGAATTAAATTAAGATTTAGGAACGCACCTTCGTATTACTTGGTCACTACAATGTTTCCATAATTATGGATCATCCCATATGTATTGATTCCCTAACTTCTTAAGTTTGTCCCTCTCAGCACGAGACAAGTTCTTTGGGATTTGTTTAGAAACTAAGTAATTAACAATATTAGCGTACCATGGTTCTCCAAAGGAAATTGAGAATAGTTGCTCATCCGGGAAACTTTCACGCAACGGGATAGTTTCCTTGTCCACAGCAAGACGTCTCAAGTGATCCACAACGGTGTTCTCAATTCCTTTCTTGTCTTTGATCTCAATATCAAACTCTTGCAAGAGTAAAATCCATCGTATGAGCCTCGGTTTCGCCTCTTTCTTTGTAAGCAAGTACTTAAGCGCTGCATGATCAGAAAAGACAACAACTTTTGTACCAATTAGATAAGAGCGAAACTTTTCTAAAGCAAAAAAAATGGCTAACAACTCTTTTTCAGTGGTGTTGTAGTTTTGTTGGGCCTCATTTAACGTTCTATAAGCATAATAAATGGCATGAGGTATCTTCCCCACACACTGCCCAAGCACCGCACCAACCGCATAATCACTAGCATCACACATAAGCTCAAAAGGCTTACTCCAATCCGGTGGTTTAATGATAGGGGATGATATCAAAAGTTCTTTCAAACGATTGAATGCCTGATAGGTGTCGTAAAACACCTAATTTTATATCTAGTATTTATGCTTTCTTTGCGAGTTTTCTTGTAAATTATGTATCTTATGTTTACTTTTGAGTTATTCAGGTGCAATGGAGTCATTATGAGCAAAAGAAAGAGAAATCAATCACTTTGAGCAAGGAGCCGAATTTGGTCATTTCACGGACGAGCGATACTCGAGAGCCCGGTCTAGATAAGGGACAACCCGTTGAAGTCTAGTGAAATTTGCTAAAGGCACCCATGGGTGTCAATAGACGTTCCATATTCATAGTCATAGTTAGGTCGAACTCATTTGCTTTGACAAAGATTTCACTTCTTCTCTTCACTGCAAATATCATGATGATTCTTTGGTGATTTTGGTCCGAGTTTGGGAACAAGTGGATCCGTGATTATGGAGAAGATTAGAAGGAAGGAATGGCTCGAATTACTTGGAGGGTCTCGTGTGACAAGTTTGTATAAATTCCAAGCTAGGGTTTGATGGAGATGGTAATTCAGAGATGAGAAAGAAATTTAGGGGTTGAATGTTGGACGAATTATAAGATGGGTTCTCTACGGATGATTGTCAGGGGCTAACGAAGCTGTGTTTGTAGCTGATTCAACAAATTAGAGAAGAAAAGCTGCTTCAATCGATTCACAGATGAAGAACTCAGTGAGAATAGAAACGGGGGTTCTGAGCTTTGAGAAGATACAGGGAGGAGGTTATGAAATTGAAAGATGGTGAAGAACAAATCCATGGAAGAATGGGTTTGGTGATTAATGGCAGAAATGGATGAGAAGCTGGGGTTTGTATGGAATCTGAGCTGCTGTGAATAGATCGATGGAATTTAGGTTAGGGTTCTTGCTATGAAGAAATTGATGCGAAAATCAAAGATGGGTCGGTTCTGTAATTTGAAGAGATTGTGGTGATGCTGGTAGGAAGGCAGAGCTGGTGCTGCTGGATGAACTGAAATGGAGTCAGTGGCAAGTGATAGAGCTTATAGGGAAATGGTTGATGCTGGGCTATGGCAGAGATGAAGGCAAGCTGTAATTGCAGCTGCACTGAAGCTGAGTAAGCAACTGGTACAATTAGAAGATGCAGAAGCAATGGTGATGGATTGAGCTGGTCAGATGGACTCAGGTGAAGAAGCAGCTGATGTTAGAGCAGAAGATGATGGTGATGAATCTCAGAAATGGGTATTATGGGTTTGTGCTCAGTGCCGGGCAGAGGCAAAGAAATAAGTGCGATGAGTGTTGCGGGGTTGCGAGGACAGATGTGGAGGAATTTGTGGTGATCTTTGGTGCGGTGGCACGAGAAGTCAAGGCTAGGAGCGAAATGAACTGAGTTGGATGGTTGTGACAGGTGCATTGGATGAACTACAATTGGATTGGAGTAGTGAGTATGAGGCAGAAGCGGAGAAGATTCGAGAAGTTGCAGTCAAGTCAGGTTCAGGTGAAAAATGGCAGGAGTGGCTTTGAGGTTGCAAAAGGTGAATGTGGGTTGTATGGAATGAATGTGTGCTTGAAGTTGCAGCTAGGTATGAGAATGCAATATGGACTTGAACTGTGCAGTGGTAGCAGCTGAGACTAGTGAAGAAGCTGTTATGTGAAATAGATGAATCTTAGGAAGAGCTGCAACTTGAGTTGGCTCTGAGATGGATTTGTAGAATGAATTACAGCTGCAACTCAGGCAATGGTGGTGTTAACTGTTGTTGGCAGTGTTTGCAGGTGCGAGTCGATGGCCGAGTTATGTATGAGATACAGGGAGAGATTGGAGTTGAAGATGGTCTGAGCTTGAGATTTTGGTTTATTTGTGTTGTGGGTTCAAGGAAGTGGTGAAGGTGATGCTGTGACCAACAAGAAGAGGTGATAAGTCTGATGGCAATGGCAAAAGAAACTGAGTTGGAGCTACAACAAATGGATTGAGTTATATGAAAGAAGGCTGAGTTGCAGGTGGTGTCAAGTAGGTTGTGCCATGTTGGTTACAGCGAATTATGGGAGAATGCAAGGTTAAGATGGTGTTTGTTGCGCTTGCGAGTAAGAACTGGATTGTTGAATGCAATTGGATTGATGGAACTGCAATGTAATGTTGGTATGAGCTGGTGCTGCTCAGGGGAATGAAATGGTTTTGGCTTGAAGTGCAGGCAAGAGACAAAGCTTCATATGTGAAGAATGCACATCCAGAATGGCTGGAATTGCTTGGATGAAGCACCATCATGGTGCATGACTGGATTACTGACTTGTGCAATCGCAACAACTCGAGGTTCTTGTCGGGATCACTCACCGAGTCGGGCTTGTTAGACTCGACTCAGTCTGACTAGACCACCTGACTCATATGACTCGGTTTGATTCGGTCTGACCGAGTTGACCCGAGCTGACTCGTTGACTGGTGACCGGGTGGACTTTGCCGGTCACCTGAGCTACTTTCCGGTGCCGATTTCCGGCCATAATCCCAGTTCTCCGGCGACGAATTTTGGACATAATTTTATATGGGTTTTTTTCTCACACATGGGCTTGGTGGACCACTTGGAGATGGGTTTTGAGAAGACCTAATATTGGAAGGAGTATCCTTTATGGAAATTGAGAAACATATAAAAAGAGAAGACTTTTACCTAATAAAGGATATATCTTTGATCATTCTTTGCCTCTACTTTGTTTTCTAGGGTTTAGAAACCATGAAGTCTTTTCTCTTTCTTCTTGTTATGAACTCCATGAATATGAGCTAGAGTTTTCTTTTGGTTATGGATTAGTTGGATTTCCAAACATGAGTTTTTATGCAATAAATTAGTTTTCTCTCATATTATCGTTTATGATTCACTATTAATATTGTTACATGATTTGAATGCGTGTTTAGTCGAGTCGCGAATCGATTGAGTTTGCTTTCATCTTTATTGCTAGATTAGGGTTGTTATACGAAAAAGTGATAATTCCTGATTGCAAGTAGCATAAATAAGATTATAGTTTGTAGTGATATATTCTTATGATCTTATGTGAACCATAACCTTTGTTAAATCGGATTAGTGCTTTTACACGTTCGTTTGCTTTGATTGGCCTGATTTCATAGTACTTAACGCATCTAGGGAATTAAACTTGATTAGCGCTTTTACACGTTAGGTTGTTCCTTTAGATAGAATTCATATTCGCATCTTTTAATGTGTTTGTTGATGACAAGAGGAGATTAGCGGGATATTCTTGCGATCAAGGTATTCTAGGGCCTTTGATAAAAGTTGAGATTAAAATATCAATTCTAGTTATTGTGTTGAAAACATGTTTGTGATTGAAGACGAAATCCATGACCAATACTCTCTCATCCTTGATTTGCGTGTTTACTTTTTATTGTTTTGCTTTTTGTTTATTTTTATTTACACAATCAGAAAATCCCCCGTGTTACTTATAAGATACCGAAACAATTTGACAACCTAGACCTCTCTGTGGGAACGATCCTTTCTTGCCCTTGCTTCATTATATATTTTGAGTAGTAAGAAAGTGTAATTTATTTTTGACGCCTACGATAGCGATCAATGCCGCCACACACTTTTCATCAAAGTTAAAAACCACATCTTTTTGCAATAAGTTACAAAGTGGTGATGCTATCTTGGAAAAGTCCTTGATGAATCTACGATAAAAACCTGCATGACCAAGAAAAGAGTGTATCTCCTTCACCGTAGTTGGAGGGGTTAAAGCACGAATAAGGTCTATCTTAGATTTATCGACTTCCAAGCCTTTAGAAGATATTATATGGCCTAAAACTATGCCATGAGTTACCATGAAATGGCACTTCTCCCAATTCAGCACAAGGTTTGTTTCAACACATCGTTCAAGGATTAGAGACAAGTTGTTCAAGCAAAGGTCAAATGAATCACCAAAGACACTAAAATCGTCCATGAACACTTCGATTATGTTTTCAACATATTCCGAAAAGATACTTACCATACACCTTTGAAAAGTAGCTGGAGCATTGCACAAGCCAAAAGGCATCCTTCTATAAGCAAAAGTACCGAATGGACAAGTGAAAGTGGTTTTCTCTTGGTCCTCCGGTGCTATCACAATCTGATTGTAACCTGAATAGCCATCAAGGAAGCAATAGTAAGAATTTCCAGCTAAACGTTCAAGCATTTGATCAATAAATGGTAAAGGAAAGTGATCTTTTCTAGTAGTGGCATTCAATTTTCTATAATCAATACAAACCCTCCAACCGGTTTGCACACGATTTGGGACAAGTTCGTTCTTATCATTTTCCACCACCGTCACACCTGATTTCTTTGGTACTACTTGTACCGGGCTTACCCACTTGCTATAGGATATGGGGTATATAACACCCACGTCCAAAAGCTTGAGTATATCCTTTTTCACAACTTCCATCATGGGAGGATTCAAACGACGTTGCGCTTCCCTTGTAGGCTTTGCATCGTCCTCCACACGGATCTTGTGCATACAAACGGCAGGGCTTATACCCTTGATATCGGCGATTGTCCATCCTATGGCCGTCTTGTACGTCCTTAGCACCCTTAGAAGTTTTTGCTCCTGTAATTCACTAAGCTCATTAGAAACAATCACAGGTAACTCTTCATTGTCACCCAAGTACAAGTACTTTAAGTGACTTGGAAGAGGTTTCAATTCTAAACTTGGAGATTTAACAATAGGTGGCATAAGTTTTTCATCATTGCAAGGTAAAGAAGCATATGAAATATTCTTCATTGCTGATTTTTCCGGTAATGAGTCAAGAGAACCAATGGTTTCTTTAATCTCATCACCATACTCAAAACCATCATCAATGGGCGTAGTGAGCACGGTTTCCAAAGTATCAACACCATTCAACTCAAACATTTGTTGCGCCAATGTGTCCATCACATCAATGGAGAAACAAGAGTGGACATCACTAGGATATCTCATCGTCTCGAAAATGTTGAAACGTATTATTTCTCCATCAAACTCCATAGTTAGCGTTCTCTTGTCCACATCAATACTGGTTTTCGCCGTTTACATGAAGGGACGCCCAAGTAGCAATGGAAGAGACGAGTCCGGTGAACCTTCATCCATCTCTAACACGCAAAAGTCAGCTGGAAAGACTAATTGATTAACCTGCACAAGGACATCCTCAACAATACCCATTGGGTAGACATTAGAACGATCGGCTAATTGCAACACAATTCCAGCCTTTTTAAGAGGACCAAGATCGAGTAAGTTATACATAGATGCAGGCATAACATTAACAGACGCACCTAAGTCCAACATAGCTTTGTTAAATGTGGTGTTACCAATTGTGACGGGAATGTCAAAGCTACCGGGATCCTTGCACTTAAGTGGGAGTTTGTGTTGTAAGATTGTCAAGCATTCTCCCCACACTAAGCACTTCATTACCTTTGAGCCTTTGTTTATTGGTACACAAGTCCTTCAACACCTTTGCATACTTTGGAACTTGCTTGATAGCATCTATGAGTGGTATGTTCACATGGATCTTCTTAAGAATATCTAAAATCTCCTTTTCTAGTTCCTCCTTCTTGGAATTTGCAAATCTGCGAGGGAAAGGTAAAGGAGGAACATAAGTAGAAACCGGAGTTTTAGAGTTAGAAATAGGTACCTCGGAAGTTTGGGGAGAATCCTCATTCTTCTCCTCCAAAACAGGTTCCTTTGGAACTTGCTCTTTGCTCGAATTAGTAACTTCGGGTTGTACAAGTTGTGTACCACTTCTCAACGTAATTGCGTTGACACCCTCTTTTGGGTTGATAGGTTGAGAAGGGAGTTTCCAACCATTTTGTACCTTCAATTGATTCAACTCAATAGCCATAGAACCAACTTGAGTTTGCAAATCCTTAACTGTACTCTCCGTTCTTTGCATAAAACATTTCAGCAACTCTTTCATATTGGACCCCATATTTTGAGGTTGTTGTTGTTGTTGAAATTGTTATCTCGGCTGGAATTGTTGTTGTTGAGGTTGAAATCCACTCGGATAGTTGAAGGTAGGTTGTTGAACCGCTCCTTGCTTGTTGGCATAGCTAAAATTGGGGTGATCTCTCCATCCCGGATTGTAAGTGTTAGAGTAGGGATCATACCGTCTTTGTTGATTTGGAAAGACCGCATTAGCTTGCTCGTCTTCATAAGCTTGAGAGGAACTTGGTATCACCGCGGATACAACTTGTTGCATCATTGCGGTCATATTACCCATTTGTTGACGAAGTTCCTCGACCTCGCTTACTTCATTTACTTTCCTAAGAAGCACATCCGAACCACGACTCAAGAACTGTTGGGAGTTTGCTGCCATGTTTTCAATCAACTCTCTAGCTTGTGCCACCGTCTTGCTCACTAGTGCACCACCACCCGCAGCGTCAAGTAGATTCCTATCACTTGATTGGAGTCCTTCATAGAAGTATTGGATGATCATAGCGTCACTGAATTGGTGGTGAGGGCAGCTTGCCACCAATCTCTTGTATCGTTCCAAACATTCATATAAGGATTCTCCCACATTTTGCTTCATCCCACAAATCTCCTTTCGAATTTGAGTAGCCTTTGATGCAGGAAAATATCTCTCTAAAAAGAGTTTCTTCAGCCCATTCCATGTCGTGACACTTCCGGGAGGCAAACAGTACAACCAATCCTTAGCACTATCCATCAAAGAGAAACGAAAAACTTTCAACATTGCACCATCCGCCTCAATATCCACTGGAATCATGGCCATGACAATGGTGTGGAAGTCCATAAGATGCTTGTTTGGGTCTTCATTCACCATGCCATGGAACTTTGGTAATTCTCTAAGCAACCCTAGCTTGATCTCAAAAGTAGAGTTTGTTTGAATACACCCCTGTTGTGTATCAAGCCTATGAGAAGCCAAGTCCTTGAGTGAACGATTTGCATCACCCATTGCTTCTTCTTTTTCTTCAAAAGGTGGTTCTTGTTCACCCGGGACCTCTTGTTCTAAAACTTGTTCTTCTTGCTAGAAAGTCTATTCTTCTACTTCCAACTCTTGTTCTTTCGTTGTGTCTTGACTTGGTTGGAGTATTGTGACTCTTCGAGTAGCTATCCCGCACCTTGGATAATTCCAATCTTTAGAAGCCAGGGATTAGGTACCTGAAAACAATTCTCGCAAACAAGTGAGAAACAAGACAAGAAAACAAAAAGCAAAGATAAAAGCAGAAATTATAAAAAGAAACTAAAAACTTAATAACTAGCCGTATGCCTCCCCGGCAGCGGCGCCAAAATTTGATCGTTGTCGTATACGTCAAAAATAATTTCACTTTCCTAAAGTATGTGATAAGAAAGAGTTCGTTTCCACAGAGAGGCAATTGTAGTTATTACGTATTCAATTTCTTAAAGTAACCAATTGGGGGGATTTCTGAATTTTATGTAAGCAATAAAAGTAAATCAAAAGTAAAGTAAATTGTAGAAAGTAATCAATGAGAGAAAGATATTGGTCAAGGAATTCATCTTCAATCTTAGACATATGCTTGAATATATGATTAGAATTACAATTTAATCTTTTTTATTATCAAAAGCCTAGAGAATCAAGACAGCAAGATAATCTATTAATTTCCTAAGTTCATCAACACACACATTAGAGATGCGTATGTGAATTCTACCTAAAGAATAACCTAACGCCTTGCGCTAATTATGTTCAATTCCTAAGAGCATTAAGTTTCAGAAATATGCTAATCAATGCAATTGTCATACATTGCGCATAACAATTCGGACAATGGTCAAACTCTACATATGATCACGATATCACTACAAACCGTAATCATATCATGCTACATATATTCAGGGCTATCGCTCGATGAAAAACCCTAAAATAGCTATGTACAAGGATGCAAGTTCAATTAATTGGCCACTTAACAAACCAAATATCTAAGTCCTATCACAATACATCAATCATGTGATTATTAAAACGGTAGAGATGTGAGCGATAATCAAGAGAGAAAACTAATACATAACACAAGCACAAGTTGTAGAAATAGGACAACATCCTTAACCAATAATAATAAATTAGATACTCATAGCTATGGAGTTCATCACAAAAATATGAATTGAATAAAGAAGAAGATGAACAAAAGCAAACCCTAGTAGCGTAAACAAAAGCGGCTCTCTTCAAGTTCCAAGAATAATACGTGCTCAAAGTTGTAGAAATCTTTCCTTTAAATAGCTTTGCTTTTCAAAATTAGGTCAAATCTCAAAGGTCCAATAGATAGAAGTCCACCAAGCCCATATGTGAGAAAACCCATGTAGAAAATCTGCCCCAAAAAATGTCGCCGGAAAAATGGTATTATGGCCGGAAATTGGCCGGAGAAGTGACCGGAAAGTAGCTCAAGTGACCGGAAAAGTCCGCCCGGTCACCGGTCAACGAGTCAGCTCGGTCGTGTCAACTGAGTCAGGACGAGCCATCTAGTCAACTCAGTAAGATCATGAGTCAGCTGTTCCGGTGAGCTAACTGGACTGACTTGTCAGGCCATAGTCTTGCACAGGCCAGAACTGTGTTGCACCAAGATGGCGCTGCACAACTTCAATTCCAGCCCTTGCTCATGCATTACCAACTACAACTTCTTTCTAACTCACAGCCACTACTCCCTCTCTGCATTGTGAAATCATCGGCGACTCATGACACCATTCCATTACTACCAGAACCAGTTTGAACTGCACCTACAGACTGTAGTTCAATGCCTCCCATTCTTTACTCAACTTCATCCTATTAGTTATAGCCCATTTATGTGTCTGCGGCAGCATCAATACCATCTTCTATTCCATTTCTGTCTTGCCTGTATCCACTGCAAATCTTGTAATTCTCAACTGTACTCATTCTGTTACTCTAGTTCAGAACCACAACCATTTTGCAGCTCACTCACAACTCCAGTGTGTTGTCACAGTCCTTCTGCAACTTCATAACCCCCTGAGTCATCACAAATGCTGCAACCTAACCACTCTGCACCTGCAATTGCTTATCACTGTCAAATTCCTAAGTATACATCTATACAACATCATCACCTCAGCTAAGACCCCACTCCTGCATCTCAACATATAACTTTGACAGCCAGCACCAGCTCCTGCAATCTCATTTAAGCACAGACCAGCAAGACCTCCATCTAACATCATCACAATCCCATTCATTGCAACATTCTTTGCTCACTGCAGCATCCATGTCCCTTTCTATTCAACCACTCTGCAACTCCGCTCAACTGCAACCATGTCTTGCAATCTCACGATCCTAGCACAGCCAACTCTGTCTCAAAATCCAACACAACCATTTCACTTCAGTTCCACCACAGATAAGACTCCAGAGTTGCAGCTTCTGCAACATAGTCACCATTCCATGACTCATGTATACAACTCCAATTCTGCAATGCAACATTCCCGCAAAGCTAATCCTCATGAATCTTCAAGACCTTAATTCATCCAAAGACCACAACTGCAACTCCCATTTACAACACTAACTCAACCCATTCATCTGACCAGCTGCAGAACCATCAACACCTGTTCTTCCCTGTAACCTTAATACCAACAACACCATCTGCAGTTCTTGGTTAATTCTCAACTCCTCTATTCCAGAACCACCATGAGCATAACCTGTTCATTCATCTCTAGCTTCGGTTCAGCTGCACCTGTACCTAGCCATCCACAGAGTCCCACCATTCTTCAAGCATTAGTTACATGACTAGAACCCATCACAATTCATCTCCATCTCTGACTCAATTCCAAATTTCTTGAGTCAGCTAACACAACTTTAGTAACTCCATCGATCTCAGCAACGCAAACCCATTCATTATCAATCAAAACAGAATTGAAAACCACTCTCAATGTTCACTAATTTGAGTCCATCCGCTGCCATCTCGAAATCAAAGACAAACCCATTTCTTCCTTCCATGTTTGAATCGGAACCAAGGCAACAACATATGATTTTCTCATTTCTAATAAATCAAACTCATACAAACCCTAGATTCAATTTCAGCAATCCCCCAAATCTCGAGTACTCATCATTCCTATACAACCACGAACCCATTGTTATCACTAGCATCCACCATCAATTCCTTCCTTGAACTCGAGCAGCAATTCTTCTTCCATCAATCGGCTATAGCAAACTCCTTGTTGTTTAAGTCTCGCCCCTGAATCTCTCCATCCGGGTTCACATCATCAGATTCGGTTCTTCATCATCTTCCATCTCGGTCATGGCCACAAACCCATTACAACTTCTTCCACCACAATAGCTATCTCCTCCTGCATCTCTCAATCTCTCTGATAAAATGGTGCCGCCATAGCTCAACTCATCTCTGAATTATAGGTAAAAAAAATGATTGAGAAGATAAAGACACTTCTCTTGTTTTTAGGGATTAGTAATGATTTAAATTACTTAAGGCACCTAGAACTCGGATAAGGGTTGTCCGATTTCTATGTGGCCTGTCAGCCTCGGACAACTGACAATTCAATTTCGCTCATTCGTGCGCAATATTAGTCTGCTCCAAATATCGCATGTGAATTGATCCTTTTGTCTTTTCACTTCAAATGGACAATTTCTTCTTCTTTTGCTCATAATGACTCCAAAGTACCTGATCACTAAAAAGCACACATAAGATACATAATTTACACGACAATAGCAAAGAAAGCATAAATACTAGATATAAAATTAGGTGTTTTAGACACCTATCAGTTAGGGATTGTTGCTAGTTTCTTAAACTAATGATCGAACGAACATACGTTTAATAAAATAAGGGTTTTTCTACAAAACTCACGCTAATATATACACATGTATAGAATTTCAACATGAACAACTCATGAAATCAGCAAAATCAAACAAAACAAAAAAACAAAAAAAATTGCGTACCTGGTCGGTGTCGGCCGGAATTTGGCCGGACGGTGAGAACTCCGACGATTTTTTCCTGCTCCTCCTGATGCTCGGACGTGAAGGTGGTGGAAGTATGAGGGAGATGGTGGTCTTGTGGGAAGAATAAAAAAAAAAGGAGGAATTAATTCCTTTTATACCTAATTTTATTTCCTAAACCTAATTCCATAAAGATTTCCTTTTTGGGCCCGGCCCTTGAATCCTAAACCGACCAAGGTTCCACCATCGAATCAGCGGTTCTACACCAATTTTTGCTCACTGGATGATGCTCTATTATGCCACTAGGGTTTCCGCTCAAACCATGGTTTGCTCATTCAGTCGAAATCTGGTAATGACTTATCTTAGGACTAATTTCAATTACTTATTTCTATTTATACCTGGAAAATCACCATTCAATGATGACTGAGGAACATGACTATTCCTCACTAAGAAGGGGACTTAATGTAGATTGTGGATTTTCGACAAAGGGTAAAATTGTAAAACTATATTCCGGATCCGGCAATCGGATGAGTATTGAGGCCCAAGTCTCTCATTAAAGCATGAAAGCTCATCCCATAAATCTCTGACTGAGAAGGCTGTCTCTCAGAGTATATATAGATGTGTAGTCTCCCAGCTGAGTCCACGGCACATCTCATGAATACTGAGCAATTTCAGTAATTACTCCGGATCCGGCAATCGGATGAGTATTGAGACTCATGTCTCTAAGCGTGAAAGCTCATGCCATAAAACCTCTGATCGAGAAAGCCTCTCAGAGAAGATGTAGATGTGTAGTCTCCCAGCTGAGATCACGGCACATCTCATACTGTATAGAATCGCAAGATTGGATGGCTCCTAGACAACATGTCTGCTAGTATAGAGCAATAACGTCTTCAGGATGCAACCATGTTTTCCCTAACTATACAAGAGGAATATGACACTCCAGCAAGTTCATATTGCTTGACCCTCAGATAATTAATGCTCCTAGATAGGAAGCCCTGCTAGTATAGAGCCATCAGTTAATTATATATAATCGCCTTAATATCCAGCAATATTCTACGACTCTCCGTTATATTTCGTCACTTCAATTCGTATTTCTTCCCAACAGAATTCCACGGGCTAGTGATAAATATTCAACGAGGCAAGCATCTGAGCATCGAATAAGCCCTGACTAAAATGGTGCAAGTGTACTTAACAATAATGCACAGACCAGCATTTGAATGCGCAAACGAGCATTTCAAAAATATGAATGAACGATAAACCTATGCAAAATAGGAAGGAAAAATAATAATAATAAAATATTAGCAAAGGCGCCAGGGGACTGGGTTCATCAGTTGGCTGGTCATGCCGTGACCAGTCCCGCGCCCAATTTTATATTTTGTCATATTTTATTATTTTTCCCCGATCTCGTGAAAATTCTCTCGTTCGAGCTAATCTCCTTTGTTTCAAGGAAATTCTCTAATCTCATGATTTTATCAAAGAAATAATAAAATTAGGGAAAGGTGTCGCGGGACCGAGCACCAGCCGCAGGCCATGCCCTAGCCGTGGCCGGTCCCACACCTCACGTCCCCATTATTTTATTATTTCTCTCAAATTATGAAAATTCCTTGATTTTATGAATTTTCCCTAAAACCATGAAAATTCCCTAATTTTATGAATTTTCTCTAAAATCATAAAAATTATTATAAAATTAGAAAAAACTTGTGGGACCGGGCACCATCCGGCCGGCCATGCCCTAGCCGTGGCCGGTCCCACACCTCACGTCCCCATTATTTTATTATTTCTCTCAAATTATGAAAATTCATTGATTTTATGAATTTTCCCTAAAACCATGAAAATTCCCTAATTTTATGAATTTTCTCTAAAATCAAGAAAAATTATTATAAAATTAGGAAAACTCGTGGGACCAGGCTCTAGCCGGTCGGTCATGCCATAGCCGGTCCCACATGCCTATTATTTTATTATTATTTGTTGTTTTAGTTTCCTGATTCCATGAAAACTCCCTGGTTTCAACAAAATACCTTGATTTTAACAAATCTCTCTGATTTTATGAAAATTTCCTAAAATCATGAAAATTACATAAAATTGGGAAGAGTACTTTGGGACCGTGCCCATTGGTCGGCCGGCCATGCCTTGGCCATTGCCGGTCCCACACTCCATCATTCCCTATTTTATTATTATTATATCTCTCTCATCTCATGGAAGTTCCCTAATTTCATAAAACTCTTCAGTTTCATGGAATTTCCCTTAAATCAGAGAAAATACATAAAATTACATAAAACTGGGAAAGTGTGGGACCGTGCTTGTCAACCGGCCGGCCATGCCCTAGTCGTGGTTGGTCCCACACCTTTCAATTCCCTGTTTTATTTATCATTTTTCATCATCTCATGTATTTTTCCTAGTTTCAGCAAAACCCTGGATTCTGCATATTTTCTCAGAATGTTGCTCAAACGCGCATCGCAAAATACTGAAACTCTCAGGACTGAAACACGGACACTATGGTGACACGAGCACATCCCCTTGACCGACCAAGGGTGGCTCTAAGGCCTGCAAACATCCGGTCCCACATGTTTTAATGATTTTAACCTAATTTGCTCAACTGCTCATATTAGGTTCAAACTTCTTCCAAACAATTAAGAGTTTGCTTGAACGACCATCCATTGGTCCCACGGCCACCAAGAGCCGGTCCCATGACCTCTTGGTCGGTCCCTCAGTTCATGACCATGTTTTTATTATTTGTCGCTCACACGAGCATTATTTCAATAAATGATTAAACCAGCATTTAATCATTCTTTCACCAACTGGTCCTCAAGAGACTTTGGTATTTTGCTCATTCGAGCATCCGGGCGTACATGGTGAACTCGTCATCCCATGTAGCCGGTCCTCGCTTCACACTCAGATTGATTTGCAATAAATCATCATTTCGATAAAATTAGGTTTTGAATCCGAGCTTTGAAGAAACATGATTCTCGAGCGATTCAAATACTCGATAATTTTATGTCGATTCCATGATCAACATTTTTATTTATTTTACTCGACCCAGCAGTCAGTATCTTAAATTAATATTTATTTTGGTCCCGCTACCAACAATTCATCAAACGAGCAATATTTGCTCAAACCGGCAATATTTGCTCAGATTCAAGAATATTGGTTCAACTATCAATATTATTCGACGATTCAACAACACAGTTTTCTCGTCTTAGGTAATCAACATAATAATACCTCGTCTCAGTAGACATATTTGATTCATGAATTTCAGAACATTTGCAAAACATGTTCAATTCAACAATACATGGACTCATCGTCCCACAAAGTCAGCAACTGACTCCACATCACGAGATATCAATCGTGTCACATAGGGGGATATTAACTAGGGTTTTGGTATGGCGGTCTACGGCACGTGTGTTCACCCACGATGAGAATGTGAGCAAGTCGTGCAATCAGTTGCAAGATTCAGCAAAGTAGTGGGTGGAAAATTAACCAAGTCTCCGCACGATGAGCAACTGGTTTTAACACGATTTCCCACTTCCCCACTCTCGATTCCAAAAACCTGTCACACTTCATGGGATCATGGTGTTTTCAACTCCGGCATTATAAAATGTCTCTCGAATCCTGATTGAAAGGACAAGATTCGAACACTCGAATATTCGTCTAAAAGAATTCTCGGCAATTTCATTCAGACAATCTTTCGTATACATGAACTCATCGTCTGAGCATTCACTCTCAATTGAAAAAAATTCAATCATTCAGGGCATTCTTACGTTGATTCACAACACACCTACAATCTCAAATCACCATTGATCTCACGCATTTCTCAGCTTCCCTCCTACAGATCAACCCATCCTCTCTTGTGACCGAATTGACTATGGAACGGCCATTGTTCTTGGTTTAGGCCGGAGTCTTACAGATTGATCTCTCGAACTTAAAGCACTCCCTTCTTGCAGTGCATCTGTGTGAGGTTCAACATTTCGCTCGGTTCAAGGAGTCTCCACACGGTCGACTCTTCAATTCCGTAAAAACTAGCAAATCGTTTTTCCCCATCTACAGATCTGAATATGGACGAGTCTATCTCTAATAGCGTCCCAGGTCAGAAATTACCAGATGTTTTTCAAAGCTTGGATTCACATGAGAGAACTTTCACATCTATGTCAATATCTAAACATTTTCTTAATGTGAAAACTGTTGATAACTGGGAAACACTCCTAGAAGAACAGTTGGATGAACTTTCTGATGAAGGTGATTCAGATATTGATAGAGAGGTTGATGAGGAAGTCTCATAGTATGTTAAGGTTTTAAATTCGTTGAAAAAGAAGAAGATGACAACTTCTCATGTCACACCTCTTCTGACTCCTCTATGTCGAAAAACCAAGCAATTGAGAAGATGTTACGCATGTGTTTATGTTTCGAATCGTTCTAACGAATCGATCCTCAAGGATTCTGAAGAATCTGAAGTAAGGTTTAACTCTCAACAAATTAGTTTTGATGATAGAGAAAGCGCTTTTCTCGCTCGAGAAAAACGTCTTGAGGCTGATTTAGCTGTTGCTCTTGATAAAATCAAGATGTTGGAAGATGACTTGAAACATTTCAATACTAGTTCAAGCAAATTAACCACTATGCTATGAGCAAGTAAAAATCATCGTGATACACGAGGATTGGGCTATAAGTGAATAGATGCTCCAAGTATTAGCAAAGAGGTGAAATTTGTCAAGGCTAGTGATTCTTTTCAACAAAAGGTTTCCACTGATGGCAAAAGTGAAATACCTTCACCAGTAGTTAAGGTTCAAAAGAGCAAAGTATATCAACCTCCAAAGTCAGCACACACGGATCGAGGTAAGAATATTCCTTATGTTTGCCACTATTGCGGAAATAAAGGTCACCTGGAAAGGAGATGTCGTTTCCGTATAAGGAATGAGAAACTTCATGATGTTCTTGTTTGGGAATCACAAGAAGTTGTGAAACCAAGATCATATGTTAAGACTAATCCCCTTAACGTTACAGGTTGTAAATGTCCAACCTTTAGGCAAAGGAATCAGTGTTGTAATAAATCTAGATTTGCCTATAAACGTCATACGAATCCTTTTCATAATCGTAATGGTTATCAAAAGGATAACTTCGTAAAGACGAAGACAAGATCCGATGCTCCCAATTGGAGAAAGACTAACTTGCAAAAGAATAGTCAATCCACTTCTCTTCCGAGAATTCTAGAAGAGAGTAATGGGAAAAAGGTTTCGGTTGTTCCTAAACGCACTCAAAAGTGGATACCAAAGAAAGTCAATGATGATTTGAGTATGAAAAGGAATGATCTTCCAGAAAATTCCATGACTATGGAGAATACAGTATCCATGATGTTGGAACTTAACAAGTTCTTTGGAAAGATGGACTTGGATGTGAAAGGTTCTAAAAGCGATCTCTTTCATGATAATCCAAAGGTCACTTGTGGTGAGCAAGACATTGTTCACCCCAACACAACTTGATTGTGTTGTAAGTGCATCCTCACCAAGGAATGCCCTGCCATGTATACGTTGAGGGAAGCACGAGAATTGGGGCACACAGATTATGTTCGGTAAGGCTGTAGAATTCGATTAGATTCTTCTAAAAAGGTATGTCTATAAACTTGAGCAAGATTTGTGTTTTTATCTACTTATAGTACTTATAATGATCTTGCTTATAGTTTATTTCTACCTAACTTGATCTGTGTTTAAGGTTCTTAAGTGTTTAGGTTTGAAAATAATAGTTCGGGATGTTTGGAATTCATGGTACACATACCAGGTGTGCATACCATCATTTAAAACCAAATTCCAGGGGGTCTAAGTACGCATACCCGTTTGCATACTGCTCCAGGTCACAAAAATTCGTTTGCAAACCCGTATGCATACTGACATGTAGACGTCGATATTCGGTAAACTTGTTTTGGCCGTAACTTCTTCGTCCGAACTCGGAATGACCTCATTCTTTTTGCATTCTCTTTCCCTTTGAATTATCTTCAAAATGGAGACGAGAAACCTTGAATTTGGATGAGTTAAGATTGGTATTTGTCCTGTCTCTTGTTTTTGAGTGTTTTGGTCCGCCTTACTTGTTCCACCGCTTGGACTTGTTCCTCTAAGCTAATTTGTAGCTTTTACAAGAATGTTGTTTGTGCTCTTGGACTTGGGCACTTGGATTCTTGGAGTAATACTCTTCTAAGATAATTTGTAGCTTTTACAAGAATGTTGTTTGTGAATCACAAATAAGGAAGTTCAAGAATGGGTAGTTGTACGCATTGTTATGGGATTCTTGAATGTTCACAATCACCCTTTGTGAACTATGGTGCAATTTCATATCAATTATGGTTTCAATCACTTTGTCTCTTTCGGAAAAAATTGCTTTGCCAATTTTATTGAAAAAAGGGGAGAATTAATATGTAGTTCACACTACAAATACATATGGTTTTCGGAAAAATGGTCCATGTGAGATGGAGTATTGTGAATAACAACTATATAACTTCCTAACAATGATTGAGAATGTTTCAATGATTGAAATGAGAGTTTAGATTACATAACCATGGTAGGATATAAGCATTGTTGTGGAAACACATATATGTATAAGTCCTTATTCCTTGAACCAAATTTTGCGACTTTGTTGATCAATCAAGAGAAAAATGGTCCGGAATGGTGGCGTGAGCCAAGTCCATATATGTATAAGTCCTTATTCCTTGAACCAAATTTTTGCGAACTTTGTTGATCAAGGAAGTTCTCGTTCTCGGCCCAAGAATTTCTGCTGAAGTTTGTGAACTCCTTCCGTGAACTTAAGTCCGCGAACCCAGTCTGCGAACTTGAGTTGGTTATATCTAAAAACGACTGTTCTTGAACTCATGTTTAAATAAACTAAGGAATGCTTTTGCAAACCGTGGCTATAAATTTCATGAACCGATTCGAGTGAATTAATTCGTTTTTGCTTCGATTGTGTCTTGTGTAGTAACATAAAGATCTAAGCAATTGAAAAACTCTCTAACTAGTTCATTTGAGTCATTTGGACTAGTTATGGTGAAGAAGAATATGGTTGATATGAAATTGCTCATATGGCTAACCTTTGGTTAACTATTGTTGAACCAACAAATGTACATGTTTGGGTACGGTTACACAAGCCTAGAAACGTGCATTTCATTTATGTATAACAAGCTAAGTTTTCGATCTAACGGTTGAGAAATATTAGCTTGAATCTAATCAGGTTTTCATCTAACGGTGAATATTGAATGCTTTGTTACCAAGCTAACATTGATTGCAAACCCTGATTTGAAAGACTATATAAGGGAGAACTCCAAAGAATCGGGAAACCTAATCCCCACACCTTACGTGTGATACTAGTTGTATAATCTAGAGTCGATTCTCCTTTAACCTTGGGTTTTCTTCTCTAAACCAGGTTAACGACTTAAAGACTTCATTGGGATTGTGAAGCCAGACCGATTCTACTTTCTCGTAGTTGTGTGATCTGATCTTGCTGTTTCTATCGTACGAGTACAATTGTAATAATTGGCTTGAGATTTCTATCTCCGAAAGGCAAGATAAAAAGAAGTCACAAACATCTTCGTATCATCGTTTGTGATTCCGCAATACCTTTTTCGCTGCATCGATTAAGATTATTGTGAGGTGATCGATAATACTAGGTTGTTCTTCGGGAATATAAGTCTGGGTTATCGATTGGTTCCTGTTCGCTTTGATTTATCAAAAGACGGAACAAAACTTGTAGGTATATTCGTGGGAGACGGATTTATCTATTACCGTAGACTTTTCTGTGTGATACAAATTTGTTTATTAAAGTCTTCGACTTTGGGTCGTAGCAACTCTTAGTTGTGGGTGAGATCACTAAGGGAATCAAGTACGTAGCATCCTGCTGGGATCAGAGACGTAGGAGCATAACTGTACCTTGGATTAGTGTGAGATTGGTTGGGGTTCAACTACAGTCCAGACCGAAGTTAATTTGGAGTAGGCTAGTGTCTATAGCGGTTTAATACAATATGTGTTCAATATGGACTAGGTCCCGGGGTTTTTCTGCATTTGCGGTTTCCTCGTTAACAAAATTTTGGTGTATGTGTTATTTCTATTTCCGCATTATATTTGTTTATATAATTTAAATAACACAGGTTGTGCGTTGTTCAATCAATTAGAATATCCGACCTTTTGGTTGTTGATTTAAATTGATTGAGACTTGGATATTGGTCTTTGGTACCATCCACGTTATCTCTCTAGCATTTGATAAAGACTCGCAGATTTCTAGTTGCTTGAGTATATATATCAAATCGAGAGATTGAGATATAAACTCTTTGATATACTTTTTGTCTAGATTGAGTCTTACTGTCTAGTTGATTCTCTAGAAAGTATATTGGAGTTTGTCCATACAGATTGCTAAGCGGAATATTGGGTGTGGTAGTTGTACCCCCGTTTTTTCAATATCGTGCACTGTAAATACTGCCTGATGAAGCAAGGGAAGTTTCACCATCTCCATACGATGTACTCTCATCACTATCTTCTTCTTCAACATCATCATCACTGGCAGTACCCCAGTGCTCTTCATCATCATCACTAGATTCTTCTACATGCATGGTTCTGGCAAAGATCCTTGAAGGGACTCTCTCATCATCACTGGGCTCTCCTTCACGCATGGTTCTGGCAAAGATCTTTGGGGTGACTCTCTCATGGTCAAACCGCATGCGCAACTTCCAATCGAAGTACTTCTCCATCCTCTTCGTGTCCTCTGCAACATCAGAATCCTCTTCACTGGTATTTACTTCCTCCACCGGATACTCAAACCCACCATCAGAATCCTACGCTTCGGAATCACTCTCAGTCGCACTACCATACTTTGGACCTTTCTGGCGCTTTTGAGATCTCTCATCTTCTTTCCGATCAACCCTTGCAAAATGCTTTGGCTTCCAAGCAGCAAATAAAGTATCAATTTCTTCCTTCTCTTTTTTCTTCCTCTCTTCCTCCTCTCTCTGACGAAGGGTTGCCTCCCCTGCAAGTCTGTTTATCTCTCCTTGAATCTTGTCTCTCAACCTCATTAAATCTTCTAATCCTAATGAAAAAACTAGATTTTTCGCTTGGTTGTACTCACCGGTATTGGCAGGAACAACCGGAATGGGGTTACTGGAACTTGCCATTTCTTTCTCTAATATCCCTAATCCTTTCCTCTTATGGTAACTTTGATAATGGATGTGTTAATTTCTTCCCAAACCCCCTTTTAAAGACCGCAATTTGCCCATTAACTGCCATTGATGGCTCTTGGTTAACAGTCTTGTTGCTTGGTTATTCACGTCCCTTCAAAGCCATGCGTATTCCTTTCAACTTCAATATCATAATTACCCTATAAATCCCTATTTTCAAAACCTAACTGCTTCATTAGCTTTAACTCCCTATGGAACTTCTATTAAGAGGAGTATTGGTAGGTCATCTAACTTTGATAAAATATCTTGGGGTCTAATTAAAATTTTGTGTTTTATACAGATTAGGAGAATGCAACATCTGTTGCCATTTCTATTGTTTCAACCCCCACCACCCATTTTGTTATGTCAATACCAATATCACTCTTGGAAGTTTATACCATCATACCTATGTCTATCTAAAAAAAGACAAACCCATTTATGATTCACCAATTCCTAATCTCATCATGCTTACGTACCACTCACATATATCCCAGGAAAGTTTACAATGGATCATTGGATTTGTCCATACTTGGTTCTCTTATCATATAACTCACGTGAATACAAATATCCCAACCCTGCCATTACACATAAAATATAGGAAAGACTGAGACAGCTTATATGATAAACCTTGTCTCCAAAACAGAAGTAGCAGCATAACAACAACTACTTTACACCAAATTTCTCCTGAGAATTTGTCAAACTTTATTCAACAGTTTTCTCATTCCTTTTTTAATGTTCAAAAACATAAAAAAATAAAAACGTATTGCCATCTCTTCATCCATATAACCCGTGATCTCTATCAGGATAGTACCAAGAATATATTATTTTCTATACACCTTCATATTATATGTTTTCTATGTGTCTCGCACCCTAATCAATCTATACTCATATATATCCAGTCTACATATCCAATGGATCTCTCATATCTATCCGATAACTCTCAAAAGATAAACCAAGAAATTCAATACCTGTCTAGTCAAATGGCTGAAAAATTAACATTACCTTCTACACTTTATGAACTAGTTTTCATCGACAAAACTTGTTAGAGCAATGCTCGATCGAACTCGCATGTGTTTCTATCTCAAGCATGTTTGTCAATGTTAGTGATCAAAACTATAAGTCTTGATTTCTAGCCTATTTATAGATGTCTCGGACTAGGACATAGATTGTGTAGTTGAGCTTAGACTTCACGGCGTTCATCATTTAAAGACGGAGAACTACTAAGGGGAGCTTGTGGAACTTCATCGACAAAAGGTATGTGGAGACTGAAAATCATCTATCACTTGGAAAGTCTATTTCTACTCTATATCCTATATTTATACATAAGTCGTATTACGATATAGTTTTCTATATACACATTTGAGATTTCGAGCTGAGTTTATCTCACTTACATATTTCTCGAAATATGTGTTGGCAAGCTTTCGCTTCGACCAAGTTCATCTTATATCATGTGAAAATTTCCGAGTAACATCTTACATGGTTTGTGTGATACAATCATTTGGTGTAGTCTTGGAATGTTTCGATATGATTATTTCAATATCATGAAAAATTGCTTTGATGCTAATAGTATGTGAAAAAGGCTATTGTCATCCTCTAAGAAAGTTTCAATGATTGAAATAAAGAGCTTAGAATCATGTAACCATGTTTGGATATAAACATAGTGTGTTTTCACATTTGTGTAGAAGTCCAAAACCGGGAACTTGAAGTATGCGTACCCGTACGCGTATTGGCGGTTGTTGGATGTCTGGGCGTACGCATACTGGCGGAAGTCTCACGTCCGTGAGTTTCTGCTAGAGTTTGGAATGTAAAATGGTATGCGCACCCGTACACGTACTGGCGTAACCAAACTCGGTCCGGCTACTTAAGTATGCGTACCCATTTGCATACTTGAGTTGGTTACTTTCTAAAATCGGTTGTGTACATGAACTTAAACATTTATAAATTAAGGAATGCAATCTTTGCAAACCGTGGCTATAATGTTCATGAATTGATTCGAGTGAATCAAACCGATTTTGTTTAAATTGTGTTCTTATATACTTCTATGAGAATATAGCAATTGAAAGGCTCTTTAACAAGTTTCATTTGAGTCATTTGAACTAGTTATCATTAAGATGAATAAGGTTGATATGAGAGTAATCATATGGCTAACTTCGGTTAACTATTTGTAAGCCAACGTGGTGTACACGTTTGGGTACGGTTACATAAACCTAAATGAGGGTACATTTCATTTGTGTGTAACAAGCTAAGTTCGATCTAACGGTTGAAATATATTAGCTTGGTTGGATCAGGTTTTTCATCTAACGGTGAATATTGAATGCTTTGTTACCAAGGTAACTTGGATTGCAAACCCTGATTTGAAAACTATATAAAGGAGAACTCTAGCAACTGGGAAACCTAATCCCCACACCTCCTGTGTGTTACTAGTTGCATAAACTAGAGTCTATTCTCCTTTAACCTTAGGTTTCTTCGAGACCCTGTAGGTTAACGACTTCAAAGACTTCATCGGGATTGTGAAGCCAGACCCAACTATTTTCTTTGTTGTTGTTGTTCTGATCTTGCCAGATTTTATCATTTGAGTACTATCTTCTCTAAGATTTGCTCGAGATTTAATCTCCGATAGGAAAGATAAAAAGTAAACACAAACACCTTCGTCTCATCGTTTGTGATTCCATAATATCTAGTTTCGCCATCATACGATTTAGATTATTGTGAGGTGATTGATAATACTAGGATGTCCTTCGGGAATATAAGTTCGGGTTATAAATTGGTTCCTGTTCACCTTGATTTATCAAAAGACGGAACAAAAAGTCTTGGGTATTTCTGTGGGAGAAAGATTTATTCAATCTATAGACTTTTTCATGTGAGACAGATTTTTTTATCAAGTCTTCGACTTTGGGTCGTAGCAACTCTTGGTTGTGGGTGAGATCAGCTAAGGGAATCAAGTGCGTAGTATCCTGCTGGGATCAGAAACTTAAGGAACACAACTGTACCTTGAATCAGTGTGATTGATTAGGGTTCAACTACAGTCCAGTCCGGAGTTAATTGGTAGTAGTCTAGAGTCTGTAGCGGATTAATACAGTGTGGTGTTCAAACTGGACTAGGTCCCGAGGTTTTTCTGCATTTGCGGTTTTGCTCGTTAACAAAATTTTGGTATCTGTGTTATTTCTTTTCCGCATTATATTTTTTTATATAATTGAAATATCACAGGTTGTGCGTTAAGATCAATCAATTAGAATATCCAACCTTTGGTTGTTTGTTAGAGCATAGCTCGGTTGAACCCACCAAGTGTTGGTATATCAAGTTTGGTTGTCATATTTTAGTGAATCAAAACTCATTTTAAGATTCACTTGATTATGTACTAGAGTCAACTTCGTATAGGTTAGCTTGAAAGTATTAGGATATGAGACATTACAAGTATTGCGAAGACTTGAAGAAGTGGAGAAGTAGGAAGCTACAACGACAACATCATCCTTCCACTTGAGGTTAATGATATTTGACTTGAAATGTTTCATTCCCTAACGTATCTTTCAAGTCGTGCATATTGAAAACGAAACTGCGAAGCATGAACACTCTAGATAGACATAGTATTAAGAAATACAATATATAGTTTATTGCTTAACCATTAAATTTTGTAGATAAGACATCGACATAATCGTTTAAATGCTATTGTGATTATGTATGGGTATGAGGTGAGGATTTCATCCTAGGAAACAATGTTTTACATGTGTTTTAAGGAAGTAAGTTCATAAACTTGTTTATGAATCGAAAAGGAAATCGCCAGGCGTTATTGGGATTGTTATTCATTGCATATCTTGTGAACATCCAATATGTGTGATTTAGTATAACCACTCACGACTTGTTTGTGTTCTTGGTAAAACTATTCACAAAGGCCTAACTTATGTATTGGTATGACATTTATTAGTGAAACGGATCTTAAGTAATCACCTGAGATGGTATGATCAAGTTTGTGATTGTGTAGGACCAAATCTGGGTAAAGGGGAGCCGATTCTATGAAGAGGTTCAACACATCACAAAGGGGAATTGATCCTTGTATGAGGTGCTGCAAGTTTGTAGCAGAAAGGGGAACCGATCCTATGGACATGTGCAACACATATAAGTTAGATACCATATATATGTGAGGAACCGATCCTAGAACCTAGTCAACCGAATTCTGGGAAGCTAGTGTGACTATGCACAGTACTCACATGGAGGTAGAACCGAAACTTGTTTTGGTAGAACCGTTAAACCCATGATTTGTGATTGAGTGTTTATTGATCAATTGCATAGTTCTTGAAAGTCAGATGAACCAATTCTAAACTTGTTTGGAAGTGTGGAAAATCAGTTTCAAGGTTGTCAGTATGAAAGAAGACTTACAAAGTAAGGATGTCGACACACTTTGAACACAGGCAGTAATGTTTATCTTTTATTATTTAAAGTTATTCCTTAATAGCTACAGGAAGGAAATCCGGGATCGAAACATAAATAAGTTAAGAATCTTTTATTTAAGGTTTTTAATTTTATTTTAGGAAAACGAGAATTAGTAATGTGCATTTACTAGTTGAGATTTTCCAAAGAGATTTTCGGTCATTATTTTGGATGAGAACATTTCGGGAATTATGGAAACCGAATTTGGAATATATTGAATATCTTTGAGAATATTTTCGGTTTTGGAAATTCCTTGGTGTCCAAACTTCCTTGTCTATAAATACTTGAAGTTTGCATTTCTAGTAAACTAATCCTTCGTAACAGCAACCTTCGGAGAGGAGAGTAACCTAATTAGGCGAAATCTCTTACGGCCACTCAGTTTAAAGTCTTCTTTGGGATTGAGAAGCTCTATGAGTACCGTTGGTGGGAAACTAGATAATTGCGGTTTATCTTGTGTTTTCGATTGATTTGATTGACTAAAGGTGGTTGAACTTTGATTGCACCTAGTTTGCTTATTCTTGAAAATCTTCTCTTCTGATATAAGATTCAATCAAACTAGATCGAAGTTTCGTCAGGGATCTTTAGACTGTTGTTAGTGCTAAAGACGATGTTGTGATAATCCATTGTTAACAGACTCCGTTGTGTGCGTGATTGATCACAAGAGATTCAAGTTGTTGTGTGCAGGTGTTTATTGAAGATCTAAGAAGATTTGAAGACAAAGAAGATATTGAAGATTTCTGATTTGGGGTTCATAATCTTTGGTGTGCACAATACTTGTTTCGGTATAAGATCCAACTATAATCGGTTTATCCCTGTGGTAGATTGGATTGATTAGTTGTGTAGATCAGCATCAATACAATTCTTTGTGATTAAAAGTATTGATTGCAAAATCTTAACAATTACTTCGATAGTTTAACATAAAATAGATCTAAGAACATGACGAAGGAGTTTATTGAGATAAACAGAAGAGCCTTTGTCGAACTCATATCACTTGGTTGAAGAGAGTTGATACCAAACAGATTTGTTGTTCCTTTACTGTTTGGAATACGAACCAAAGGAATCTTTCCAAGTACGTGACTTATTAATAGGTCGGAGGCGTGGGAATACAGACGGAACTAGGTGAACTACAGGTTTAGTTGCTTGGTCTCAACTATACGAAGTTGGTTTAATTTTGTGTAGCGGCTTAATCCTGAGAGTATTTAATTCTGGACAAGGTCCCGGGGTTTTTCTGCATTTGCGGTTTCCTCGTTAACAAAATCTTCCTGTGTCATTTACTTTATATTTCCGCATTATAATTGTTTTATTATAATTAAAGTAAATTACACAAACGTTAGTTCCTATTTACTTGATAAGCAATCCTATTGTGTTTGGTTAAGTCCGAACCCTTTTATCGAGTAAACATACTTCGATGTTGTATTGTCTCGATCTCGTATCCATAGACGATCACACGAAGTGTGAACCAATTAGTTGTATTGTCTCGACTCAGTCTATAGACAATCACTTTCAAAGAAAGGACTTATAGGTAGGAAAAGTTTTAGCTTGAGGTATATTTGGGTACCCTCGCCTTTTCAATTGGTATCAGAGCAGGCAAACACGAAAAGATCTAACAATCTGTGTTTGGTGCGATCCAACCTATAAGATATGAGTCAAAATATGAAAAGCAAAGCTAAAATTATAAAGAACTCAGTTAACGTATGTCAAGATAATGATAATAATATCTCAGAAAAGGTCAATAGAAATTGGTCTCGAAAGTCTTTTCGAAAATCAAAGAAAAAGTCTATGACTAATAACTTGATTGCAAATCAGGTTCCTGATCAGAAAAGAATGAGTTCGAAACTCAAGAAACATGTTTTGGATCCGACTCCAATTCCTAGTAAAAAATTATCTAAAAAGAGATTTGATTCACTAGCCTGCCTAAGTTCTAAATTTCGTAAGGTGTTGGAAAGATTTTTCAAGCATGCTGAAAACTATTCAGAAAAGGGAAAAACCATTGACAGTCTAGATGATGTCACAGAACTTCTTGTTCAACTAAATGTAAAGATTTGTGAAGTAAAGCGAGAAACACTCAGTCTTCAAAATAATCTGACAGATTATATGGAACAACAACTGGCCTTGTGCAATAAAGTTCATCAACAGACTACAAAGTGTGAAATTCTTACTCAATCGCTAGAACATTCACAGATAATGAATAAAGTCCTTATTGAGAAACTTCTTACTGTAACATGTCAAGAGGTATATCTAAACAGATGTTTAGAAAAATATTTCCAACAAGGAATGGATACCTTAAGAGGACATATAGAGTGTCTTGAACAAGAGACATTAGAAAACTGCCGACTGGAAGATCTAGATCACATGGGTTCAAGTTCAAAGAACATACCATCCTGGGCACAAGATGTAATCGAGGATATTACATCTCGAAATTTTCCTAACAAAGAGGATGGGTTCAAAACCCACGAAGAAGAACATGATGATGTTCAAAAAGGGGGAAGATCTCCTCATGAGGTATTTGATGAGGAATTTACTCATCCCAGTGCTTAACCGCATTGGATTGTGCACCCTTACAATGCCCAATCTTCGGATGTAAGGAAGCACATATACCTGGGCTATTGGTATCCTACTATATCTCTTATTCAACATAGAGAGATTACACAATCTACCTTAAGGATATTTTAAACATCTTTATGTGTAGAAAGGTTGTCTTACAACAACTTGTGTAAAAGGGATAAGTGTAATTGTTTGAAGTATCTCTTGATGGCGATCTTGAAGATAACTTCTTTTTGGAGAATGTTGTGTTCCAATAACACATAAGATGCGAAAATCTTTTCAAATCTTGTCAGAATTATTTATTTAAGGCTGATATCTATGTTTGGTATGTGTTAAAAATATTTCTAGTATATATACTCAACGTGTATGAGAACTTATGTTAAAGGATGTATTCTCAAACCAGATCTCAATCAAAACTTCTGAAATCCTTGATTGGAATGACTTCTAAGGAAATTGTTCATCTTGATGATACCTTCAAGAAATCTGGTTGTGAAGATATAGAAAATGAAAAGGAAGATGACACTAATCTCCTTGTCCAAAACAGTTTGGATGCTAAGATTGATATTATCAATCTTCGTCAAGTCCTCCTCAGTACTATTGAAACTCATCATAGATATGCAACACTATTAAGAACTGTTATCCGTAACCAAAGAAAGCTGATTAAACTTGGAATCGGTAACAAGGAGTTTGCTAGAAATATTAAAGGTTAATGCATTATCCTGTGAACATAATCAAGGTACTGTGTGCAGAATCCGAGATATCAGTCGAGATGCTATTGATGAAGATCCTGAAAAATTTGAGGAAATTGAAGATGATCTTTGAAAGATTTGCAGAAAAATAGACAATTTTTTTTTTAAGGTCTATTATGAATAAAATTATTTGATTTATAATTTTTCTTGTGATGGTTTTTTGATTTACAAAGCCCGTGCTTGAATGCTTTATTATTGCTATGGATGTTTATGGGATGTTTGATTTCGGTTTTATTACCTTGATATTCGATCTCATAATGTTGTGAACCCTTATGGTTTGGGTGACTTTTGATTTAGAAGGATTAAGTTCTAGCCCATGTTGGTAGGCTTTATCAAAGGATCATGAGGGGTTCTGGTAGAAACAATATGTGAAAAAGTCACAATATGTTGAATCGGTTTTGGTTTAGCATAAAAGCAAATGTGTTTCGACGGTTTTCAACTTTTGCTTGCAATTGTTAAAACCGGTTTTCAACCTTTCTCTGGTAAAGGTTGGTTGTTTTTATTCTTTTGTTTTGCATAAGGATGACAACATAAGGATATTTCGATATCAATTCTCCCTGGAAGAAGATGCAAATATATTGGAAAGCGGATGCGAAATTTGAGGTAACAATGTTATTAGTTGATTGTTTTCCTGTTTAAGAAAAGCCTGATTTTATTTCATATATATTTTGCTTTTGCTTAACAAAATTTCGGTACAATTGATGTTCTATTCCATGATATGTGTATGGATGTGTGTCTGGTTCAATTGTTTCCGGTTAAGAAAAACTATTGTTATCTTGCTTTATTGTGTGGTATCAATTGTTTAGGCTTACAAAATTTCGGTGCAATTGTGGTGGTATAATGCCTATGTTGTTTCAATTGCTTCCGGTTGAGGTGAATAATTATGCAAGTTAATTTATTTGGTTTGTATGAATTATTTATGGCTTAACGAAAGAAAAGGTTTACGGGATGGATTGTTTAGTCCAATTCGATTCCGGATAAGAGAAACTAAGGTTATCTTAGTTTGACTTATCAAAGTGGAGGTTTCAGTTATTCTAGTCTAATCGAATGCCTTAACAAGAAATGCTAATAAAATAACCTAGTACTTGTCTTGTTTAAAAGTTAAAGGTCTAAGTTATATGGATAATTAGAACCTGATGAGAAAAATAGAGTTATCTTTATTTTGGTCTTATCGAATGAAGTGATTGTATTTGTACAATCGGTTTATCAAAGGGACTAAGGTGCTTAGTTGATTTTTGGTTTGCTAAACTAAATTGGGAAAATTGCTTCGGGCAATTATTTCCTTGATAACATATCAAAACAAATTACTTTGTAGTTTCGGTTTTGATATTGGTTATCAAAAATGGTGTGTGCAACCCTCGTGCTTAACTCTATAGGTTTGCAAGTCTATTTTGAGATTTGTAAGATTCTTTTCGTGTTGTCCTTTATTTTTTCGTTTCTTTGTCATTTTGTGACAAAAAGGGGAGAAATATATGGAGTAAACAAGTGATACCGGTATTGATTTTATATTGATTGGTATCACTAAGGAAAAGAACAATTGTGCTTAAACGTTTATCTAACGAAATAGTGAAAGCATAAACTAAGGGGGAGTAGCATATCATATTATTTGGTATAACAAAGACGTGCGGATTGATGAAATCTACCTATCTCACCTTTAGGGGGAGTATTAGCTTTGTTATTATAATGTCAACATCGGCATTTAAGGAATGAATGTATATAGGTTATTGTGATGTTGAATTCGGGAATCAAGCGTATGTGTAATGAATTCTTGTAATTTGTTTATCCATATGATTGTAAGAGTTTTGTCACTAAAATTGACAAAGGGGGGAGATTGTTAGAGCATAGCTCGGTTGAACCCACCAAGCGTTGGTGTGTCAAGTTTGGTTGTCATATTTTAGTGAATCAAAACTCATTTTAAGAGTCGCTTGATTATGTACTAGAGTCAACTTCGTATAGGTTAGATTGAAAGTATTAGGATATGAGACATTACAAGTATTGCGAAGACTTGAAGAAGTAAGAAGCTACAACGACAACATCATCCTTCCACTTGAGCTTAGTGATATTTGACTTGAACTGTTTCATTCCCTAACGTATCTTTCAAGTCGTGCATATTGAAAACGAAACTACGAAGCATCAACACTCTAGATAGACATAGTATTAAGGAATACAATATGAAGTTTATTGCTTAACCATTAAACTTTGTAGATAAGACATCGACATAATCGTTTAAATGATATTGTGATTATGTATGGGTATGACGTGAGGATTTCATCCTAGGAAACAATGTTTTACATGTGTTTTAAGGAAGTAAGTTCATAAACTTGTTTATGAATCGAAAAGAAAATCGCCAGGCGTTATTGGGATTGTTATTCATTGCATATCTTGTGAACATCCAATATGTGTGATTTAGTATAACCGCTCACGACTTGTTTGTGTTCTTGGTAAAACTATTCACAGAGGCCTGACTTATGTATTGGTATGACTTTTATTAGTGAAACCGATCTTAAGTAATCACCTGAGATGGTATGATCGAGTTTGTGATTGTATGGGACCAAATCTGGGTAAATGGGAACTGATCCTATGAAGAGATGCAACACATCATAAAGGGAAATCGATCCTTTTATGAGGTGCAACAAGTTTGTAGCAGAAAGGGGAACCGATCCTATGGACATGTGCAACACGTTTTTAGGCAAAGGGGAACCTATCCTATGGACATGTGCAACACATATAAGTTAGATACCATATATATGTGGGGAACCGATCCTAGTACCTAGTCAACAAAATTTTGGGAAGCTAGTGTGACTATGCACATTACTCACTTGGAGGTGGTTCCGAAACTTGTTTTGGTAGAACCGTTAAGCCCATGATTTGTGATTGAGTGTTTCTTGATCAATCACATAGTTCTTGAAAGTCAGATGAACCAATTCTAAACTTGTTTGGAAGTGCAAATCAGTTTCAAGGTTGTAAGTATGAAAGAGGACTTACAAAGTAAGGATGTCGACACACTTTGAACACGGGCAGTAATGTTTATCTTTTATTGTTCAAAGTTATTCCTTAATAGCTACATGAAGGAAATCCCAGGATCGAAACATGAAAAAGCGGGGGTCTAACAACCACACCCAATATTTTGCTTAGCAATCTGTATGGACAAACTCCAATATACTTTCTAGAGAATCAACTAGACAGTCAGACTCAATCTAGATAAAAAGTTTATCAAAGAGTTTATATCTCAATCTCTCGATTTGATCTTTACTCAAGCAAATAGAAATATGCGAGTCTTTATCAAAGAGAGATAACTTGGATGGTACCAAAGACCAATATCCTAGTGTCTATCAATTTAAATCAACAACCAAAAGGTCGGATATTCTAATTGATTGAACAACGCACAACACGTGATATTTTAATTATATAAACAAATATAATGCGGAATAAAAATAACACAGACACCAGAATTTTGTTAACGAGGAAACCGCAAATGCAGAAAACCCCGGGACCTAGTCCAAATTGAACACAAACTGTATTAAGACGCTACAGACGCTAGCCTACTCCAAATTAACTTCGGTCTGGACTGTAGTTGAACCCCAATCAATCTCACACTGATCCAAGGTACAGTTATGCTCCTACGCCTCTGATCCCAGCAGGATGCTACGTACTTGATTCCCTTAGCTGATCTCACCCACAACTAAGAGTTGCTACGACCCAAAGTCGAAGACTTTAATAAACAAATCTGTATCACACAGAAAAGTCTATAGTAATAGATAAATCCGTCTCCCACGAATAAACCTATGAGTTTTGTTCCGTATTTTGATAAATCAAGGTGAACAAGAACCAATCAATAACACAGACTTATATTCCCGAAGAACAGCCTAGTATTATTGATCACCTCACAATAATCTTAATCGACGCAGCGAAAAAAAACATTGTGGAATCACAAACGATGAGACTAAGTGTTTTTGATTTCTTTTCTATATTGCCTATCGGAGATATAAATCTCAAGCCAATTATTTCAATTGTACTCGTACGATAGAAACAACAAGATCAGATCACACAACTACAAGAAAAGTAGTATCGGTCTGGCTTCACAATCTGTGGATGGGGAAAAACGGTTCGCTGGTTTTTTGGGAAAGTGAAGAGTCGAACGTGTTGTCGAGACTCTTCAACCAAGTAAACTGCTGAACCTCACACAGATGCACTGCAAATGGAGTGCTTATATTCGAGAGATCAATTTGTAGGACTCCGGCCTAAACCAAGACAATGGCCGTTCCAGAGTCAATTTGGTCACAAAGAAGGAGATGGGTTGATCTGCATGAGGGAAGCTAAGAATTGTGTGGGATCAATGATGATCAAGGATTGTGGATGTGTTGAAGGTTTCTGCAAATTGAAGAACTGTTGAAGTTGAGTTCAGTGTATAAGTTCAGAGCTATTGATGGAATTTCTGAGAGTGATTGCTCGAAAAATTATTGTCGTTCAATCGTGGAACCAGAGACTTATTTATATTGTCAGAATAGCGAACACATTGATCCCAGTAAGTGTGATGGTTTCACGAGTGAAAGAGTGGGAAAGTGGAAGATCGTGGTGAAACCATTTCTAGGTCGTGCGGAGACTTGGTTAACCATCCACCCACTACTTTGCTAAATCCCTCTACCGTTGCATGACTTACTCACATTTCTCATCGTGGATGAATCCACGTGCCGTAGGCCGCCAGACCAAAACCCTAATTGATATCCCCCATGTGACGTGATTGAAGTCTCACGAATCGTGGGAGTCTGTATGACAGAGATGTGTATTTTATTAGTCAGGTTGTTGATTGTTTAGAATCTAAGTTTTGTTGAATCACACATGATTGGCGATTGCTGCCGATTCATGGATTTGAACGTGTTAGTTCTTATGTTGGCATTGCTCGTGTGTAATTATTGTAAATTTGAGCATTTGAGCAAGCATTGCTCGATTCAACGGAGAGTATTGATAGTTGGACAATTGGGAAAGTATCGCTCAATTCAACGAATTACTGAATATTGATAGTTGGATAATATTCGAGCAAGTGAGCAATTATTGCTCAATTCGACGAATTACTGAATATTGATAGTTGGATCAATATTCAAGCAAGTGAGCAAGTATTGCTCAATTCGACGAATTATTGATGAATTACTGAATATTGATAGTTGGATCAATATTCGAGTAATTTAGCAAATCTGTGGATTACTGAATATTGACAGCTGGATCAATATTCGAGCAATTGAACAAGTATTGCTCAATTCGACAAATTATTTAGTTATTGGTGACGTGACCCAATAAAATATTAAAATATTGGTAGATTACCGAATATTATATAATTAATCCGTGTGTTGTTTTCTGGATTAACATAAATTTATTTAGTGTTTGAACTTGCTAAGAATGGTGATTTGTTGAGCGTTTGTTCGAAACCCTAATTTTGAGCAATTGCTCATTGATTGAAATTGCTGTCATGAGCGAAGGAGGGACCGACCACATGGACTATGGATGTCCATGTGATGCCGAATTTCTCGAGTGAGCGTTACACCAGGGTCCTGAGTTGACCAGCTGATGAAGGAATGACGATTAAATGCCAGTTTCATCATTTATTGAAATAGCGCTCGATTGAGCATTAGGTGAGAAAACCTAATTATAGAAAAGTGAGGGACCGACCAAGATGGCGTGAGACCACCCTTGGTGGTTGTGGGACCGCTGGTGGGCGTTTGCACAAACTCTGAGTTAGTTGTGAAGAGTTTGGACCTAATATGAGCGATTGCATAAATTAGGTCAAAAAGTTTGAAAACGTGTGGGACAGGCTTGTTGCAAGCCTTAGAGCCGCCCTTGGTCGGTCAAGGGAGCATGCCCGTGTTTCCATAATGCCCGCGTCCCAGTTATGAGAGTTTTAGCATTTTCTGATATGCGTTTGAGCAATATTTCGGATTTCTGAGAAGAGTTCGATCTTTGACTGAAATCCTCGATTTTGCTCGAATGAGCAAGTATGCTCGTTTGATCAATATTTTGTGAATATTAAAATAATAATATTTTAATATATTTTTCATGAGTAGCCTTGTCGGTCGTATGACCATGTTGACTTTTGGCTTTTTCATGGTTCGCGCAATATTTGAGAAAATATGGAGAAACCATGAATTTTGCTAAAACTGGGGAGTTTCACAAGATGAGAAAAATAACAATTTATGAAAGATTAAGGATTGCAAGGTGTGGGACCGGCCACGGCTAGGGCATGGAAGGCTGGCTATGTTGCCCGGTCCCGCAACACCTTTCTCCATTTTATATTATTATTTCTTTTGTGAAATCCCACAAAAATATTTAGAAACCATGAAAATATGGAGAAACCACGAGTTTTTGCTCAAACAAAGAAAGTTGCTGGAATGGAGGAGTCTTCATGAGTTTATGAAAACAACAAAAATAAGGAATAATGGAGGAAGCATGGGACCGGCCCATGGGCGCTTCTCCATTATTTTAATGTTATTATCTTCTCTCTCCTGTTTTGTGCGGGATTCCTCATTTGTCCATATTTTGGATGCGCATTCGCGCATTTGGGTGCTCGTTCGTGCATCATTGTCGAGTACACTCGCACCATTTTATGGGGCTTACTCAGTGGTAGTCCAGATGCCCGATTGTTGAGTATTTATTACTAATTCATGAAATTCAGTGGAGAATGATTCATGAAACTGAGTAATAAAAGTGAGTAGTTTTTATTATCAATTCATAGGATCAGCCGTGGATTTGACCATGAATTCGGAATAATAAAATAAGTATTACCATTCCATGGGATCGTGGATTCGACCACGAATCGGAGTAATGAAAGTAGTTATTACCATCTCATGAGATCAGCCGTGGATTCGATCATGAAATGGAGTTATGAGATTATCTATTGCGGTGTAGTGTGGGAAATCCT